>JASDQU010104028.1:5988-36885 GCA_032191745.1 Picea mariana
TCGAACGCTTTTAATGGCCCCCCTACTCTCCCCGCCCCCCCGCGGCGCGGTGATCTCCATTGAAGAGGGGGAGGGTCCCATCAGAACTCCGCAGTTAAGTACGCTTGGGCTAGAGTAATACTGGGATGGGTGACCTCCTAGGAAGTCCTAGTGTTGCACCCTCCGCCCCTTTTGCGTGGCTCCATGGGGAGGGAGCCGCCGTCGATGGATCAAGTGGTTTTAAAGCCCGCCGTCCCCCATGCCGCAGTGATCCCCATTGAAGAGGGGTAGGGGGAGTTATCCTTACGGGTGCGATCATACTAGCATTAATGCACAAGATCCCATCAGAACACCACAGTTAAGCGCGCTTGGGCTAGAGTAGCACTGGGATGGGTGACCTCCCGGGAAGTCCTAGTGTTGCAACCTCCCCCCCTTTTTACACGGCTCTGTGGGGAGGGAGGGCGCGCCGAGCCCCAATTGTCGCGGTTGTGGGCAGAGGTGGCGTGGGTGGGCATCCGGAGGCTTGCACGTGGCACCGGACCGGTTGTCACTGCTGCCGGACGCCTTTTTGTTCCCCGTCCGGGTAAAATTCGTTGTTCCGGGGGCCCGGGACGCTAAACCCGTCGCCGGCACGAGAAGTCAGGGGTGCACTCTGATCTGTGTATCACCGTCGAGGAGAAGAGAGAGAAACGCTGGGTGGATCTGATCCGGATCGAGTGCTTTTAATGGCCCCCCTACTCTCCCTGCCCCCACTCGGCGCGGTGATCTCCATTGAAGAGGGGGAGGGGGTGTGATCCTCGCCGCTGCGATCAGACCAGCGTTAATGCACCGGATCCCATCATAACTCTGCAATTAAGGGGCTAGAGTAGTATTGGGATGGGTGACTTCCCGGGAAGTCCTAGTGTTGCACCCTCCGCCCCTTTTGCACGACTCTGTGGGGAGGGAACCGCCACGTCGATGGATCGGGCACTTTTAATGGCCCCCCTACTCTCTCGGCCCTCCCTCACGGCTCGGTGATCTCCATTGAAGAGGGGGAGGGGCCGTTATCCTTGCCGGTGCGATCATAATAGCGTTAATGCATCGGATCCCATCAGAACTCCGCAGTTAAGCGTGCTTGGGATAGAGTAGTACTGGGATGGGTGACCTCCCGGGAAGTCCTAGTGTTGCATCCTCCGCCCCTTTTGCGCGGCTCTGTGGGGAGGGAGCCGCCGCTGATGGATCGAGTGGTTTTAAAGCCCGCCGTCCCCCACGGCGCGATGATCCCCATTGAAGAGGGGGAGGGGGAGTGATCCTTGTGGGTGCGATCATACCAACGTTAATGCATCGGATCCCATAAGAACTCCGTAGTTAAGCGCGCTTGGGCTAGAGTAGTACTAGGATGGGTGACTTCCTGGGAAGTCTTAGTGTTTCACCCTCCCCCCCCTTTTGCACGGCTTTGCGGGGAGGGAGGGCACGACGAGCCCCAATTCTCGCGGTTGTGGGCAGAGGCGGTGTGGCCGGGCATACGGAGGCTTGCACACGGCGCCTGACCGGTTGTTAGTGCTGCCCGAGGGTGGGACTCCCTGGCGTACTGAGTTGGTGCCTCGAATGTGATGCACCACTCGGAAGCCACTCAACGCAGTGCCACCGAATTACGCCTTTTTGTTCCCCGTCCAGACGAAAGTCGTTGTTCTGGGGGCCCAAGCCACGAAACTCGTCGACGGCACGAGAAGTCGGGGGTGCGCTCCGCTCTGTGTAGCGCCGCCGAGGAGAAGAGAGCGAAACACATCCAGATCGAGCGCTTTTCATGGCCCCACTACTCTCCCCGGCCCCCCGCAGCACGGTGATCTCCATTGAATAGGGTGAGGGGGCGTGATCCTCGCGGGTGCGATCAGATAAACGTTAATGCACCGGATCCCATCAGAACTCCGCAGTTAAGGGTCTAGAGTAGTACTGGGATGGGTGACCTCCCAGGAAGTCCTAGTGTTTCACCCTCCGCCCCTTTTGCATGGCTCCGTGGGGAGGGAACTGCCGCGTCGATGGATCGGGCGCTTTTAATGGCCCCCCTACTCTTCCGGGCCTCCCCCACGGCTCGGTGATCTCCATTGAAGAGGGGGAGGAGGTGTGATCCTTGTGGGTGCGATCATACCGGCGTTAATGCACCGGATCCCATCAGAACTTCGCAGTTAAGCGCGCTTGGGTTAGAGTAGTACAAGGATGGGTGACCTCCCGGAAAGTCCTAGTGTTGCACCCTCTGCCCCTTTTGCGCAGTTCCGTGGGGAGGGAGCCGTCGTCGATGGATCGAGCGGTTTTAAAGCCCCCTGTCCCCTATGGCGCATTGATCCCCATCGAAGAGGGGGAGGGGGAGTGATCCTTGCGGGTGCGATCATACCAGCGTTAATGCACCAGATGCCATTAGAACTCCATAGTTAAGCGTGTTTGGGCTAGAGTAGTACTGGGATGGGTGATCTCCCTGTAAGTTCTAGTGTTGCACCCTCCCTCCCCTTTTGGACGGCTTTGCGGGGAGGGAGGGTGCGCCGAGCCCCAATTCTTGCGGTTGTGGACAGAGGCGGCATGGGCGGGCATCCGGAGGATTGCACGCGGCACCGAACCGGTTGTTAGCGCTACCCGAGGGTGGGACTCCCTGGTGTACCGAGTTGGTGCCTCGAATGTGATGCACCAATCGGAAGCCGCTCAATGCCGGTGGCCACGGAACTTACGCCTTTTTGTTCCCCGTCCAGGCGAAAGTCGTTGTTCCGAGGGCCCGGGCCGCCAAACCCGACACCGGCATGAGAAGTTGGGGGTGCCCTCCGCTCTATGTAGCGTCGCCGAGGAGAAGAGAGCGAAACGCTGGGTGGATCTGATCCAGATCGAGCGCTTTTAATGGCCCGCCTATTCTCCTCGCCCCCCCGTAGCGCAGTGATCTCCATTGAAGAGGGGGAGGGGGCGTGATCCTCACGGGTGCGATCAGACCAGCGTTAATGCACCAGATCCCATAAGAACTCCGCAGTTAAGGGGTTAGAGTAGTACTGGGATGGGTGACCTCACGGGAAGTCCTAGTGTTGCACCCTCTGCCCCTTTTGCACGGCTCTGTGGGGAGGGAACCGCCGCATCGATGGATCGGGCACTTTTAATGCCCCTCATACTCTTCCGGCCCTCCCCCGCAGCTAGGTGATCTCCATTGAAGAGGGGGAGGGGGCTTGATCCCTGCGGGTGTGATCATACCAACATTAGTGCACCAAATCCCATCAGAACTCCACAGTTAAGCGTGCTTGGGCTAGAGTAGTACTGGGATGGGTGACCTCCCGGGAAGTCCTAATGTTGCACCCTCCGCCCCTTTTGCACGGCTCCGTGGGGAGGGAGCCGCCGCCGATGGATCGAGCGGTTTTAAAGCCTGTCATCCCCCACGACGCGGTGATGCCCATTGAAGAGGGGGAGGGGGAGTGATCCTTGCGAGTGCGATCATACCAGCGTTAATGCACCGGATCTCGTCAGAACTCCACAGTTAAGCGCGCTTGGGCTAGAGTAGTACTGGGATGGGTGACCTCCCGAGAAGTCCTAGTGTTGCACCCTCCCCACCCTCTTGCATGGCTTTGCGGGGAGGGAGGGCACGCCGAGCGTTGATTCTCACGGTTGTGGGCAGAGGCGACGTGGGCGGGCATCCAGAGGCTTGCACGTGGCGCCAGACTGGTTGTTAGCGCTGCCCGAGGGTGGGACTCCCTGGCGTACTGAGTTGGTGCCTCGAATGTGATGCACCGCTCGGAAGCCGCTCAATGCAGTGTCGCGGAATTATGCCTTTTTGTTCCCCCTCCAGGCGAAAGTCGTTATTCCGTGAAACCCGACGCCGACACGAGAAGTCGGGGGGTACCCTCCACTCTGTGTAGCGCCGCTGAGGAGAAGAGAGTGAAACGCTAGGTGGATCCAATCCGGATCGAGCGCTTTTAATGCCCCCCCTACTCTCCCCGCCCCCCCATGGCACGGTGATCTCCATTGAAGAGGGGGAGGGGGCGTGATCCTCGCGAGTGCGATCAGATCGACGTTAATGTACCGGATCCCATCAGAACTCCGCATTTATGGGGCTAGAGTAGTACTGGGATGGGTGACCTCCTGGGAAGTTCTAGTGTTGCACCCTCCACCCCTTTTGTACGGCTCCGTGGTGAGGGAACTGCCGCGTCGATGGATCGGGCGCTTTTAATGCCCCCCCTACTCTCCCGGCCCTCCCCCGCGGCTTGGTGATCTCCATTGAAGAGGGGGAAGGGGCGTGATCCTTACGGGTGTGATCACACGAGCGTTAATGCTCCGATCCCATTAGAACTCCATAGTTAAGCGCGCTTGGGTTAGAGTAGTACTGGGATGGGTGACCTCCCAGGAATTCCTAGTGTTGCACCCTCCGTCCCTTTTGCACGACTCCGTGGGGAGGGAGCCGCCGCCGATGGATCGAGCGGTTTTAAAGCCCACCATCCCCCATGGCGCGGTGATCCCCATTGAAGAGGGGGAGGGGGAGTGATCCTTGCGGGTGCAATCATACCAGCGTTAATGCACCGGATCCCATCAGAACTCCGCAGTTAAGTGCGCTTGGGCTAGAATAGTACTGGGATGGATGACCTCCCAGGAAGTCCTAGTGTTGAACCCTCCCCCCTATTTTGCATGGCTTTGCGGGGAGGGAGGGCGTGTCGAGCCCCGATTCTCACAGTTGTGGGTAGAGGCGGCGTGGGCGGGCATCCGGTGGCTTGCACGCGGCGTCGGACCGGTTGTCAGCGCTGCCCGAGTGTGGGACTCCCTAGCGTACCGAGTTGGTGCCTCGAATGTGATGCACCTCTCGGAAGCCGCTCAACGCAGTGACGCGGAACTTACCCCTTTTTGTTCCCCGTCCGGGCGAAAGTCGTTGTTCTCGGGGCTCGGGCCGTGAAACCCATCGCCGGCACGAGAAGTCAGGGGTGCCCTCCGCTCTGTGTAGCACCGCCGAGGAGAAGAGAGTGAAATGCTGGGTGGATCTGATCTGGATTGAGCGCTTTTAATGCCCCCCCTACTGTCCCCGCACCCAGGAGGCGCGGTGATCTCCATTGAAGAGGGGGAGGGGGCGTGATCCTCGCAGGTGCGATCAGAACAACGTTAATGCACCGGATCCCATCAGAACTCCGCAGTTAAGGGGCTAGAGTAGCACTGGGATGGGTGACCTCTCGGGAAGTCCTAGTGTTGCACCCTATGCCCCTTTTGCACGGCTCCGTGGGGAGGGAACCGCCGCGTCGATGGATCTGATGCTTTTAATGCCCCCCCTACTCTCCTAGCCCTTCCCCGCGGCGCGGTGATCTCCATTGAAGAGGGGCAGGGGGCCTGATCCTTGCGGGTGCGATCATACCAGTGTTAATGCACTGGATCCCATCAAAACTCCGCAGTTAAGTGCGCTTGGGATAGAGTAGTATTGGGATGGGTGACCTCTCGGGAAGTCCTAGTGTTACTTCCACCCTTCGCCCCTTTTGCGCGGCGTTGTGGGGAGGGAGCCGCCGCCGATGGATCGAGTGGTTTTAAAGCCCGTTGTCCCCCATGGCACGGTGATCCCCATAGAAGAGGGGGAGGGGGGGTGATCCTTGTGGGTGCGATCATACTAGCGTTAATGCATCGGATTCCATCAGAACTCCGTACTTAAGCGTGCTTGGGATATAGTAGTACTGGGATGGGTGACCTCCTGGGAAGTCCTAGTGTTGCAACCTCCCCCGCTCTTTTGCATAGCTCTGCGGGGAGGGAGGACACGCCGAACCCCAATTGTCGCGGTTGTGGGCAAAGGCGGCGTGGGTGGGCATCCGGAGGCTTGCACGCTTCGCCGGACCGGTTGTCAGCGCTGCCCGAGGGTGGGACTCTCTGGCGTACCGAGTTGGTGCCTTGAATGTGATGCACCGCTCGGAAGCAGCTCAACGCCGCGCCGCGGAACTTACGCCTTTTTGTTCCCCGTCCGGGCGAAAGTCGTTGTTCCGGGGGCCTGGGCCGCAAAACCCGTCGCCGGCATGAGATGTTGGGGGTGCCCTCCGCTCTGTGTAGCGTCGTCGAGGAGAAGAGAACGAAATGTTGGGTGGATCCTATCCGGATCGAGCGCTTTTAATGGCCCCCCTACTCTCCCCACCCCCCCACGGTGCGGTGATCTCCATTGAAGAGGGGCAGGGGGCATGATCCTTGCGGGTGCGATCATACCAGCATTAATGCACTGGATCCCATCAGAACTCCGCAGTTAAGGGGCTAGAGTTGTACTGGGATGGGTGACCTCCCGGAAAGTCCTAGTGTTGCAACCTCCGCCCCTTTTGCACGACTCTGTGGGGAGGGAACCGCCGTGTCGATGGATCAGGTGCTTTTAATGGCCCCCCTACTCTCCTGGCCCTCCCCCGCGGCTCGATGATCTCCATTGAAGAGGGGGAGGGGGCGTGATCTTTACGGGTGCGATCATACCAGCGTTAATGCACTGGATCCCACAAGAACTCCGCAGTTAATTGCGCTTAGGCAAGAGTAGTACTGGGATGGGTGACCTCCCGGGATGTCCTAGTATTGCACCCTTCGCCCCTTTTGTGCGGCTCTGTGGGGAGGGAGCCGCCCCCGATGGATTGAGCGGTTTGAAAGCCTGCTGTCCCCCATGGCGCGGTGATCCCCATTGAAGAGGGGGAGGGGGAGTGATCCTTGCGAGTGCGATGATACCAGCGTTAATGCACCGGATCCCATCAGAACTCCGCAGTTAAGCGCGCTTGGGCTAGAGCAGTACTGGGATGGGTAACCTCTAGGGAAGTCCTAGTGTTGCATCCTCCTCCCCCTTTTGCACGGCTCTGCGGGGAGGGAGGGTGCGCCGAGCCTCGATTCTCGCGGTTGTGGGAAGACGAAGCGTGGGCGGGCATCCGGAGGCTTGCACACAGCGCTGGACCGGTTTTCAGCGTTGCCCGAGGGTGGGACTCCCTGGCGTACCGAGTTGGTGCCTCGAATGTGATGCACCGCTCGGAAGCCGCTCAACGAAGCGCCGTGGAACCTACGCCTTTTTGTTCCCCGTCCGGGCGAAAGTCGTTGTTCCGGGGGCCTGGGCCGCGAAACCTGGTGCTGACATGAGAAGTCAGGGGTGCCCTCCGCTTTGTGTAGCGCCACTGAGTAGAACAGAGCGAAACGCTGGGTGGATCCGATACGAATCAAGCGCTTTTAATGGCCCCCCTACTCTCCCAGCCCCCCTGCGGCGTGGTGATCTCCATTGAAGAGGGGGAGGGGACGTGATCCTTGTAGGTGCGATCAGACCAGCATTAATGCACCGAATCCCATCAAAACTCCGTAGCTAAGGTGCTAGAGTAGTACTGGGATGGGTGACCTTCCGGGAAGTCCTAGTGTTGCACCCTCCGCCCCTTTTGCACGGCTCCGTGGGGAGGGAACCGCCACGTCGATGGATTGGGCACCTTTAATGCCCCCCCTACTCTCCCGACCCTCCCCCGCGGCTCGGTGATCTCCATTGAAGAGGGGGAGGGGGCGTGATCCTTGCGGGTGCGATCATACCAGCATTAATGCACCGGATCCCATCCGAACTCCATAGTTAAGCACGCTTGGGTTAGAGTAGTATTGGGATGGGTGACCTCTTGGGAAGTCCTAGTGTTGCACCGTCCCCCCCCTTTTGCACGACTCTATGGGAAGGGTGGGCGTGCCGAGCCTCGATTCTCGCAGTTGTGGGCAGAGGCAGCATGGGCGGGCATCTGGATGCTTGCACGCGGCGCCAAACCGGTTGTCAGCGCTGCCCGAGGGTGAGACTCCCTGGCGTACTGAGTTGGTGCCTCGAATGTGATGCACCGATCGGACATCGCTCAACGCCAGTGGCCGCGAAACTTACGTCTTTTTGTTCCCCGTCCGGGCGAAAGTCGTTGTTCCAGGGGCCCGGGCTGCGAAACCCGGCGCCGACACGAGAAGTCGGGGGTACCCTCCGCTCTGTGTAGCGCCGCTGAGGAGAAGAGAGCGAAACGCTAGGTGGATCCAATCCGGATCGAGCGCTTTTAATGGCCCCCCTACTCTCCCCGCCCCCCCATGGCGCGGTGATCTCCATTGAAGAGGGGGAGGGGGCGTGATCCTCGCGGGTGCGATCAGACCAGCGTTAATGCACCAGATCCCATCAGAACTTCACAGTTAAGGGGTTAGAGTAGTACTGGGATGGGTGACCTCACGGGAAGTCCTAGTGTTGCACCCTCTGCCCCTTTTGCATGGCTCTGTGGGGAGGGAACCGCCACATCGATGGATCGGGCGCTTTTAATGCCCCCCATACTCTTCCGGCCCTCCCCCGCGGCTAGGTGATCTCCATTGAAGAGGGGGAGGGGGCGTGATCCCTGCGGGTGCGATCATACTAGCGTTAATGCACCGAATCCCATCAGAACTCCGCAATTAAGTGCGCTTGGGCTAGAGTAGTACTGGGATGGGTGACCTCCCGGGAAGTCCTAGTGTTGCACCCTCCGCCCCTTTTGTGCGGCTCCGTGGGGAGGGAGCCGCCGCCGATGGATCGAGTGGTTTTTAAGCCCGCCATCCTGCACGGCGTGGTGATCTCCATTGAAGAGGGGGAGGGGGAGTGATCCTTGTGGGTGCGATCATACCAGCGTTAATGCACTGGATCCCATCAGAACTCCCAGTTAAGCGCGCTTGGGCTAGAGTAGTACTGGGATGGGTGACCTCCCGGGAAGTCCTAGTGTTGTACCCTCCCCCCCCCTTTTGCACGGCTTTGCGTGGAGGGAGGGCGCGCCGAGCCTTGATTCTCACAGTTGTGGGCAAAGGCGGTGTAGGCGGGCATCTAGAGGCTTGCACGCGGCGCCAGACCGGTTATTAGCGCTGCCCGAGGGTGGGACTCCCTGGCGTACTGAGTTGGTGCCTCGAATGTGATGCATCGCTCGGAAGCCGCTCAACGCAGTGCCGTGGAATTACGCCTTTTTGTTCCCCCTCCGGACGAAAGTCGTTATTCCGGGGGCCCAGGCCGTGAAACCCGGCGCCAACACAAGAAGTCGGGGCTACCCTCTGCTCTGTGTAGCACCGCTGAGGAGAAGAGAGTGAAATGCTAGGTGGATCCAATCCGGATCTAGCGCTTTTAATGGCCCCCCTACTCTCCCCGCCCCCCCCCATGGTGCGGTGATCTCCATTGAAGAGGGGGAGTGGGCGTGATCCTTGCGGTTGCGATCAGACTGACGTTAATGTACCGGATCCCATCAGAAATCTGCAGTTACGGGGCTAGAGTAGTACTGGGATGGGTGACCTCCGGGGAAGTTCTAGTGTTGCACCCTCCACTACTCTCCACGCCCCCGCGCGGCGCGGTGATCTCCATTGAAGAGGGGGAGGGGGCGTGATCCTCGCGGGTGCAATCAGAGCAACGTTAATCCACCAGATCCCATCATAACTCCGCAGTTATGGGGTTAGAGTAGTACTGGGATGGGTGACCTCCGGGGATGTCCTAGTGTTACACTCTTCACGCCTTTTGCACGGCTCCGTGGGGAGGGAACCACCGTGTCGATGGATCAGGCGCTTTTAATGGCCCCCCTACTCTCCCGTTCCTCCCTCGCGGCTCGGTGATCTCCATTGAAGAGGGGGAGGGGGCATGATCCTTGTGGGTGCGATCATACCAGCGTTAATGCACCAGATCTCATCAGAACTCTGCAGTGAAGCGCACTTGGGTTAGAGTAGTACTGGGATGGGTGACCTCTCGTGAAGTCCTAGTGTTGCACCCTCCGCCCCTTTTGCGTGGCTCCTTGGGGAGGGAGCTGCCACCAATGGATCGAGCGGCTTTAAAGCCCACCTTCCCCCATGGCGCGGCGATCCCCATTGAAGAGGGGGAGCGGGAGTGATCCTTGCGGGTGCGACCATACCCGTGTTAATGCACCAGATCCCATAAGAACTCCGTAGTTAAGGGTGCTTGGGCTAGAGTAGTACTGGGATGGGTGACCTCCCCGGAAGTCCTAGTGTTGCACCCTCCCCCCCCCTTTACACGGCTCTGCGGGGAGGGAGAGCGCGCCGAGCCTTGATTCTTGCGGTTGTGGGTAGAGGCGGCATGGGCAGGCATCCAGAGGCTTGCACGCGACACCAGATCGGTTGTCTGTGCTGCTCGAGGGTGGGACTCCCTGGCGTACCGAATTGGTGCCTCGAATGTGATGCACTGCTCAGAAGTCGCTCAACGCCGGTGGCCGCAGAAATTATGTCTTTTTGTTCCCCATCCGAGCGAAATTTGTTGTTACGGGGGCCCGGGCCGCGAAACTCGGCGCCGGTACGAGAAGTCGGGGGTGCCCTCCGCTCTGTGTAGCGCCGTTGAGGAGAAGAGAGCGAAACACTTGGTGGATCCGATCCAGATCGAGCGCTTTTAATGGCCCCCTACTTTCCCCGCCCCACCGCAACGCGATGATCTCCATTGAAGAGGGGGAGGGGGCGTCATCCTCGCGGGTGCGATCAGACCAGCGTTAATGCACCGGATCCCATCAGAACTCTGCAGTTAAAGGGCTAGAGTAGTACTGGGATGGGTGACCTCCCGGGAAGTCCTAATGTTGCGCCCTCCGCCCCTTTTGCATGGCTCTGTGGGGAGGGAACCGCCACGTCGATGGATCGGGTGCTTTTAATGCCCCCCTTACTCTTCCGGCCCTCCCCCGCGGCTCGGTGATCTCCATTGAAGAGGGGGTGGGGGCATGATCCTTGCGGGTGCGATCATACGAGCGTTAATGCTCTGAATCCCATTAGAACTCCGCAGTTAAGCATGCTTGGGATAGAGTAGTACTGGGATGGGTGAAGTCCTAGTGTTGCGCCCTCCGCCCCTTTTGCGCGGCTCTGTGGGGAGGGAGCCGCCGCCGATGGATAGAGCGGTTTTAAAGCCCGCCGTCCCCCACGGCGCGATGATCCCCATTGAAGAGGGGGAGGGGGAGTGATCCTTGCGGGTGCGATCATACCAGCATTAATGCACCAGATCCCATCAGAACTCCGCAGTTCAGGGCGCTTGGGCTAGAGTAGTACTGGGATGGATGACCTCTCGGGAAGTCCTAGTGTTGCACTCTCCCCTCTCTTTTGCATGGTTCTGCGGGGAGGGAGGGCGCACCGAGCCCCGATTCTCATGGTTGTGGACAGAGGCGGCGTGGGCGGGCATCCGGAGGCTTGCACGCGGCGTCGGACTAGTTGTCAGCGCTGCTCGAGTGTGGGACTCCCTGGCGTAACTAGTTGGTGCCTCGAATGTGATGCACCGCTCGGAAGCCGCTCAACGCAGCGACGCAGAACTTACCCCTTTTTGTTCCCTGTCCGGGTGAAAGTCGTTGTTCTCGGGGCCTGGGCCACGAAACCCGTCACCGACACGAGAAGTCGGGGGTGCCCTCCGCTCTGTGTAGCACCGCCGAGGAGAAGAGAGCGAAACGCTGGGTAGATTCGATCTGGATCGAGCACTTTTAATGCCCCCCCTACTCTACCCGCCGCCACGCGGCGTGGTGATCTCCATTGAAGAGGGGGAGGAGGCATGATCCTCGCGGGTGCGATCAGACCAACGTTAATGCACCGAATCCCATCAGAACTCCGCAGTTAAGGGGCTAGAGTAGTACTGGGATGGGTGACCTCCCGGGAAGTCCTAGTGTTGCACCCTCCGCCCCTTTTGCACAGCTCCGTGGGGAGGGAACCGCCGCGTCGATGGATCGGTTTCTTTTAATGGCCCCTCTACTCTCCCAGCCCTCCCCCGTGGCTCGGTGATCTCCATTGAAGAGGGGGAGGGGGCGTGATCCTTGCGGGTGCGATCATACTAGCGTTAATGCACCGGATCCCATCAGAACTCCGCAATTAAGCACGCTTGGGCTAGAGTAGTACTGGGATGGGTAAACTCCAGGGAAGTCCTAGTGTTGCACCCTCTGCCCCTTTTGCGCGGCTCCGTCGGGAGGGCGCCGCTGCTGATGGATCGAGTGGTTTTAAAGCCCGCCGTCCCCCACGACACGGTGATCTCCATTGAAGAGGGGGAGGGGGAGTGATCCTTGTGGGTGCAATCATACCATCGTTAATGCATTGGATCCCATCAGAACTCCGCAGTTAAGCGCGCTTGGGCTAGAGTAGTACTGGGATGGGTGACCTCCCCGGAAGTCTTAGTGTTGCACCCTCCCCCCCCTTTTACATGGCTCTATTGGGAGGGAGGGTGCGCCGAGCCCTGATTCTTGCGGTTGTGGGTATAGGTCGCATGGGCGTGCATCCGGAGGCTTGCACGTGGCGCCGGACCGGTGGTCAGCGTTGCCCGAGGGTGGGATTCCCTGGCGTACCGAGTTGGTGCCTCAAATGTGATGCACCGCTCGGAAGTCGCTCAACGCAGCGACGCAGAACATACACCGTTTTGTTCCCCGTCCGGGCGAAAGTCGTTGTTCCAGGGGCCTGGGCCGCGAAACCCGACACCAGCACGAGAAGTCGGGGGTGCCCTCCGCTATGTGTAGTGTCACCGAGGAGAAGAGAGCGAAACGCTGGGTGGATCCGATCCGGATCGAGTGCTTTTAATGGCCCCCCTACTCTCCCCGCCCCCATGCGATGTGGTGATCTCCATTGAAGAGGGGGAGGGGGCGTGATCCTCATGGGTGCGATCAGACGAGCGTTAATGCACTGGATCCCATCAGAACTCCACAGTTAAGGGGCTAGAGTAGTGCTGGGATGGCTGACCTCCTGGGAAGTCCTAGTGTTGCACCCTCCGCCCCTTTTGCACGGCTCCGTGGGGAGGGAACCGTCACGTCGATGGATCGGGCGCTTTTAATGGCCCCCCTACTCTCCCGGCCCTCCCCCGCGGCTCGATGATATCCATTGAAGAGGGGGAGGGGGCATGATCCTTGCAGCTGCGATCATACCAGCGTTAATGCACCGGATCCCATCAGAACTCCGTAGTTAAGCGCGTGGGAAGTCCTAGTGTTGCACCCTTCGCGCCTGTTGCACGGCTCCGTGGGGAAGGAACCGCCACGTTGATGGATCGGGCGCTTTTAATGCCCCCCCTACTCTCCCGGCCCTCCCTCGTGGCTCGGTGATCTCCATTGAAGAGGGGGAGGGGGCGTGATCCTTGCGGGTGTGATCATACCAGCGTTAATGCACCGGATCCCATAAGAACTACGCAGTTAGGCGCACTTGGGCTAGAGTAGTACTGGGATGGGTGACCTCCCGGGAAGTCGTAGTGTTGCACCCTCCACCCCTTTTGCGCGGTTTCGTGGGGAGGGATCTGCCGTCGATGGATCCAGTGGTTTTAAAGCCTGCCGTCCGCCACGACGCCGTGATCCCCATTGAAGAGGTGGAGGGGAAGTGATCCTTGCAGGTGCGATCATACCGGCGTTAATGCACCAGATCCCATCAGAACTCCACAGTTAAGCGCGCTTGAGGTAGAGTAGTATTGGGATGGGTGATCTCACGAGAAGTCCTAGTGTTGCACCCTCCCCCCTCTTTTGCATGGTTCTGTGGGGAGGGAGGGCACGCAGAGCCCCGATTCTTGCGGTTGTGGGCAGAGGTGCCATGGGCGGGCATCCAGAGGCATGCACGCCTCATTGGACCGGTTGTCAATGCTGCCCGAGGGTGGGAGTCCCTGTTGTACCGAGTTGGTGCCTCGAATGTGATGCACCTCTCGGAAGCCGCTCAACGCAGTGCCGCATAACTTACGCCTTATTGTTCCCCGTCTGGGAGAAAGTTGTTCCGAGGGCCCGGGCCGTGAAACCCGGTGCGAGCACGAGAAGTCAGGGGTGCCCTTCATTCTGTGTAGCGCCGCCAAGGTGAAGAGAGCGAAACGTTGGGTGGATCTGATCCGGATCGAGCGCTTTTAATGGCCGCCCTACTCTCCCAGCCCTCCCTCGCGGCTCGATGATCTCCATTGAAGAGAGGTAGGGGGCGTGATCCTTGCAGGTGCGATCATACCAGCGTTAATGCACCGGATTCCATCAGAACTCCGCAATTAAGCACGCTTGGGCTAGAATAGTACTGGGATGGGTAAACTCCAGGGAAGTCCTAGTGTTGCACCCTCCGCCCCTTTTGCACGGCTCCGTCGGGAGGGAGCCGCCGTCGATTGATCGAGTGGTTTTAAATCCCGCCATCCCCCACAACGTGGTGATCCCCATTGAAGAGGGGGAGGGGGAGTGATCCTTGTGGGTGCGATCATACCATCGTTAATGCACCAGATCCCATCAGAACTCNAGGGAGGGCGCGTCGAGCCCCGATTCTCGCGGTTGTGGGTAGAGGCGGCGTGAGCGGGCATCTGGAGGCTTGCACGCGGCGCTGGACCGGTTGTCAGCGTTGCCCGAGGGTGGGACTCCCTAACGTACCTAGTTGGTGCCTCAAATGTGATGCACCACTCAGAAGCCGATCAACGCAGCGACGTGGAACATACGCCGTTTTGTTCCCCGTCCGAGAAAAAGTTGTTGTTCCGGGGGCTCGGGCTGCGAAACCCCGTCACCGGCACGAGAAGTCGGGGGTGCCCTCCGCTATGTGTAGATCCGCCGAGGAGAAGAGAGCGAAACGCTGGGTGGATCTGATCCGGATTGAGCGCTTTTAATGGCCCCCCTACTCTCCCCGCCCGCACGCGACGCGGTGATCTCCATTGAAAAGGGGGAGGGGGTGTGATCCTGGTGGGTGTGATCAGACGAGCATTAATGCACCGGATCCCATCAGAACTCCGCAGTTAAGGGCTAGAGTAGTGCTAGGATGGGTGACCTCCCGAAAAGTCCTAGTGTTGCACCCTCCGCCCCTTTTGCATGGCTCCATGGGGAGGGAACCGCCACGTCGATGGATCGGGTGCTTTTAATGGCCCCCCTACTCTCCCGACCCTCCTCTGTGGCTCGATGATCTCCATTGAAGAGGGGGAGGGGGCATGATCCTTGCGGGTGCGATCATACCAGTGTTAATGCATCGGATCCCATCCGAACTCCGTAGTTAAGCGCGTGGGAAGTCCTAGTGTTGCACCCTCCATGCCTTTTGCATGGCTCCGTGGGGAAGGAACTACCGCGTCGATGGATCGGGCGCTTTTAATGCCGCCCCTGCTCTCCCGACCCTCCCTCGAGGCTCGGTGATCTCCATTGAAGAGGGGGAGGGGGCGTGATCCTTGCGTGTGCGATCATACCAGCGTTAATGCACCGGATCCCATAAGAACTACGCAGTTAGGCGCGCTTGGGCTAGAGTAGTACTGGGATGGGTGACCTCCTGGGAAGTCCTAGTATTGCACCCTCCGCCCCTCTTGCGCGGCTCCGTAGGGAGGGTTCCGTCGTCGATGGATCGAGCAGTTTTAAAGCCCACCGTCCCCCACGGTGCAGTGATCCCCATTGAAGAGGTGGAGGGGGAGTGATCCTTGCAGGTGCGATCGTACCGGTGTTAATGCACCAGATCCCATCAGAACTCCGCAGTTAAGCGCGCTTGGGCTAGAGTAGTATTGGAATGGGTGATCTTTCAAGAAGTCCTAGTGTTGCACCCTCCCCCCCCTTTTGCACGATTCTGTGGGGAGGCAGGGCGCGCTGAGCCCTGATTCTTGCGGTTGTGGGCAGAGGTGCCGTGGGCGGGCATCCAGAGGCATGCATGTGTCGTCGGACCGGTTGTCAACGCTGCTTGAGGGTGGGAGTCTCTAGCGTACCGAGTTGGTGCCTTGAATGTGATGCACCGCTAGGAAGCCGCTCAATGCAGTGCCGCGGAACTTACGCCTTATTGTTCCCTGTCTAGGAGAAAGTCGTTGTTTCGGGGGCCCGGGCCGTGAAACCCGGTGCCAGCACGAGAAGTCAGGGTTGCCCTTCGCTCTGTTTAGCGCCGCCAAGGTGAAGAGAGAGAAACGTTGGGTGGATTTGATCTGGATCGAGCACTTTTAATGGCCCCCCTACTCTCCCCGTCCCGCCGCGGCGCGGTGATCTCCATTGAAGAGGGGGAGGGGGCGTGATCCTCGCGGGTGCGATCAGACTAGCGTTAATGCACCGGATCCCATCAGAACTCCGCAGTTAAGGCGCTAGAGTAGTACTGGGATGGGTGACCTCCCGGTAAGTTCTAGTGTTGCACCCTCTGCCCCTTTTGCATGGCTCCGTGGGGAGGGAATCATCACGTCGATGGATCGGGCCCTTTTAATGGCCCCCCTAATCTCCCGACCCTCACCCGCGGCTCAGTGATCTGCATTGAAGAGGGTGAGGGGGCGTGATCCTTGCGGGTGGGATGATACCAACGTTAATACATAAGATCCCATCAGAACTCCGCAGTTAAGTGCACTTGGGCTAGAGTAGTACTGAGATGGGTGACCTCCTAGGAAGTCCTAGTGTTGGACCCTCCGCCCCTTTTGCACGGCTTCGTGGGTAGGGAGGGAGCCGCCGTCGATGGATCGAGCGGTTTTAAAGCCCGCCGTCCCCTATGGCGCGGTGATCCCCATTGAAGAGGGGGAGGGGGAGTGATCCTTGTAGGTGCGATCATACCAGTGCTAATGCATCGGATCCCATTAGAACTCCGCAGTTAAGTGCGCTTGGGCTAGAGTAGTACTGGAATGGGTGACCTCCCGGGAAGTCCTAGTGTTGCACCCTCCCCCCCATTTTGCATGGCTCTGCTGGGAGGGAGGGCGCACCGAGCCCCGATTCTCTCGGTAGTGGGAAGAGGCGGCGTGGGCAGGCATCCGGAGGCTTGCACGCAGCGCTGGACTGGTTGTCAGGGTTGCTCGAGGGTGGGACTCCCTGGCGTACCTAGTTGGTGCCTCAAATGTGATGCACCGCTCGGAAGCCGCTCAACGCAGCGACGTGTAACATACATTGTTTTGTTCCCCGTCCGAACGAAAGTCGTTTTTCCGGGGGCCCGGGCTGCGAAACCCCATCACCAGCATGAGAAGTCGGGGGTGCCCTCCGCTATGTGTAGCACCGCCGAGGAGAAGAGAGTGAAACGCTGGGTGGATCCGATCCGGATCGAGCGCTTTTAATGGCCCCCCTACTCTCTCTGCCCCCACACGACGCGGTGATCTCCATTGAAGAGGGGGAGGGGGCGTGATCCTCGTGGGTGTGATCAGATGAGTGTTAATGCACCGGATCCCATCAGAACTCCGCAGTTAAGGGGCTAGAGTAGTTCTAGGATGGGTGACCTCCCGAAAAGTCCTAGTGTTGCACCCTCTGCCCCTTTTGCATGGCTCCATGGGGAGGGAACCACCGCGTCGATGGATCGGGCGCTTTTAATGGCCCCCCTACTCTCCCGGCCCTCCCCTGCGGCTCGATGATCTCCATTGAAGAGGGGGAGGGGGCATGATCCTTGCGGGTGCGATCATACAGTGTTAATGCACCGGATCCCATCCGAACTCCATAGTTAAGCGCGTGGGAAGTCCTAGTGTTGCACCCTCCATGCCTTTTGCACAGCTCCATGGGGAAGGAACTATCGTGTCGATGGATCGGGCGCTTTTAATGCCCCCCCTGCTCTCCCAGCCCTCCCTTGTGGCTCGGTGATCTCCATTGAAGAGGGGGAGGGTGCGTGATCCTTGTGCGTGTGATCATACCAGCGTTAATTCACCGGATCCCATAAGTACTACGCAGTTAGGCGCGCTTGGGCTAGAGTAGTACTGGGATGGGTGACCTCCTGGGAAGTCCTAGCGTTGCACCCTCTGCCCCTTTTGCATGGCTCTGTGGGGAGGGTTCCGCCATCGATGGATCGAGCGGTTTTAAAGCCCACCATCCCCCACGGCGCTGTGATCCCCATTGAAGAGGTGGAGGGGGAGTGATCCTTGCGGGTGCGATCGTACCGACGTTAATGCACCAGATCCCATTAGAACTCCGCAGTTAAGCGCGCTTGGGCTAGAGTAGTATTGAATGGGTGATCTCCCGGGAAGTCCTAGTGTTGCACCCTCCCCCCCCTTTTGCACAATTCTGTGGGGAGGGAGGGCGCGCTGAGCCCCGATTCTTGTGGTTGTGGGCAGAGGTGCCGTGGGAAGGCATCCAGAGGCATGCACACATCGTTGGACTGGTTGTCAATGCTGCCCGAGGGTGGGAGTCCCTGACATACCGAGTTGGTGCCTTGAATGTGATGCATCGCTCAGAAGCTGCTCAACGCAGTGCCGCGGAACTTACGCCTTGTTGTTCCCCATCTGGGAGAAATTCGTTGTTTTGGGGGCCTGGGCTGTGAAACCTGGTGCCAGCACGAGAAGTCAGGGTTTCCCTCCGCTCTGTTTAGCGCCATCAACGTGAAGAGAGCGAAACGTTGGGTGGATCTGATCCGGATCGAGCACTTTTAATAGCCCCCCTACTCTCCTCGCCTCGCCATGGCTCGGTGATCTCCATTGAAGAGGGGGAGGGGGCGTGATCCTCGTGGGTGTGATCAGACTAGCGTTAATGCACTGGATCCCATCAGAACTCCGCAGTTAAGGCGCTAGAGTAGTACTGGGATGGGTGACCTCCCAGGAAGTTCTAGTGTTGCACCCTCTGCCCTTTTGCATGGCTCCGTGGGGAGGGAATCGTCGCGTCGATGGATCGGGTGCTTTTAATGGCCCTCCGACTCTCCCGACCCTCCCCCGTGGCTCAGTGATCTGCATTGAAGAGGGTGAGGGGGCGTGATCCTTGCGGGTGGGATGATACCAACATTAATACATAAGATCCCATCAAAACTCCGCAGTTAAGTGCGCTTGGGCTAGAGTAGTACTGAGATGGGTGACCTCCTAGGAAGTCCTAGTGTTGGACCCTCCGCCCCTTTTGCACTGCTCCGTGGGTCGTGAGGGAGCCACCGCCGATGGATCGAGCGGTTTGAAAGCCCGCTGTCCCCCATGGCGCGGTGATCCTCATTGAAGAGGGGGAGGGGGATTGATCCTTGTAGGTGCGATCATACCAGCGCTAATGCACCGGATCCCATAGAACTCTACAGTTAAGGGCGCTTGGGCTAGAGTAGTACTGGGATGGGTGACCTCCCAGGAAGTCCTAGTGTTGGACCCTCCCCCCCATTTTGCACGGCTCTACGGGGAGGGAGGGCGCGCCGAGCCCCGATTCTCTCGGTAGTGGGCAGAGGCGGCATGGGCAGGCATCCGGAGGCTTGCATGCGGCGCTGGACTAGTTGTTAGCACTGCCTGAGGGTGGGACTCCCTGGCGTACTGAGTTGGTGCCTCGAATGTGATGCATCGCTCGGAAGCCGCTCAATGTAGCGACATGAAACTTATGCCTTTTTGTTCCCCGTTCGGGCGAAAGTCGTTGTTCTGGGGGCCCGGGCCGCGAAACCCTGCATCAGCACGAGAAGTTGGGGGTGCCCTCCGCCATGTGTAGCGCCGCCGAGGAGAAGAGAGAAAAACGTTGGGTGGATCCAATCTGGATCGAGCGCTTTTAATGGACCCACTACTCTCCCCGCCCCCACGCAGCACGGTGATGACCATTGAAGAGGGGGAGGGGGCGTGATCCTCGCAGGTGCGATCAGATCAGCGTTAATGCACCGGTTCCCATTATAACTCTGCAGTTAAGGGGGTTAGAGTAGTACTGGGATGGGTGACCTCCCAGGAATTCCTAGTGTTGCACCCTCCGCCCCTTTTGCACGGCTCCGTGGGGAGGGAACCACTGTGTCTATGGATCGGGCGCTTTTAATGGTCCCCCTACTCTCCCGGCCCTCCCCTGCGGCTCGGTGATCTCCATTGAAGAGGGGGAGGGGGCGTGATCCTTGCGGGTGAGATCATACCAACGTTAATGCACCGTATCCCATCAGAACTGCGCAGTTAAGCGCTCCTGGGCTAGAGTAGTACTGGGATGGGTGACCTCCCAGAAAGTCCTAGTGTTGCACCCTCTGCTCCTTTTGCATGGCTCCATGGGGAGAGAGATGTCGCCGATGGATCGAGTGGTTTTAAAGCCCGCCGTCCACCACAATGCGGTGATCCAAATTGAAGAGGGGGAGGGGGTGTGATCATATAGCGTTAATGCACCGGATCCCATAAGAACTTCGCAGTTAAGCGGGCTTCAACTAGAGTAGTACTGGGATGGGTGACCTCCTGGGAAGTCCAAGTGTTGCACCCTCCTCCCCCTTTTGCACGGCTTTGTGGGGAGGGAGGGCGCGCCTAGCCTCAATTCTCATGGTTGTGGGTAGAGGCGGCATGGGCGGGCATCTGGAGGCTTGCACGCGGTGCCAAACCGGTTGTCATCGCTGCCCGAGGGTGGGGTACTGAGTTTGTGCCTCGAATGTGATGCACCGCTCGGAAGTCGCTCAACGCAGCGCCGCAGAACTTACGCCTTTTTGTTCCCCGTCTGAGCGAAATTCGTTGTTCCAGGGGGCCAGGCCGCGAAACCCGGTGCGGCACGAGAAGTCGGGGGTGCCCTCCACTCTATGTAGCGCCGCCGAGGAGAAGAGAACGAAACGCTGGGTGGATCTGATCCGGATCGAGTGCTTTTAATGGCCCCCCTACTCTCGTCCCCCCCCCCACGGCGTGGTGACTTCCATTGAAGAGGGGGAGGGGGTGTGATCCTCATGGGTGCGATCAGACCAGCGTTAATGCACCAGATCCCATCATAACTCCGCAGTTAAAGAGATAGAGTAGTACTGGGATGGGTGACCTCTCGGGAAGTCCTAGTGTTTCACCCTCTGCCCCTTTTGCATGGCTCCATGGGGCAGGAACCACCGTGTCGATGGATCGAGCTCTTTTAATGCCCCCCCTACTCTTCCGGCCCTCCCTTGTGGCTCGGTGATCTCCATTGAAGAGGGGGAGGGGGCGTGATCCTTGCGGGTGCGATCATACCTTCGTTAATGCACCGAATTCCGTCAGAACTCCATAGTTAAGCACGCTTGGGTTAGAGTAGTACTGGGATGGGTGACCTCCCGAGAAGTCTTAGTTTTGTACCTGCCTCCCCTTTTGCGCGGCTCCGTGGGGAGGGAGACGCCGCCGATGGATCGAGCGGTTTTAAAGCCCGTCGTCCCCCATGGTGCGGTGATCCCCATTGAAGAGGGGGAGGGGGAGTGATCCTTGCGGTTGCGATCATACCAACGTTAATGCACCGGATCCCATCAGAACTCCACAGTTAAGCACGCTTGGGTTAGAGTAGTACTGGGATGGGTGACCTCCCGAGAAGTCCTACTGTTGAACCCTCCCCCCCTTTTGCGCGGCTCCGTGGGGAGGGAGTCGCCACCGATGGATTGAGCGGTTTTAAAGCCTGCCTTCCCCCATGGCACGATGATCCCCATTGAATAGGGGGAGGGGGAGTGGTCCTTGTGGGTGAAATCATACCAACGTTAATGCACCTGATCCCATTAGAACTTCGCAGTTAAGCGCACTTGGGCTAGAGTAGTACTTGGATGGGTGACTTCCCGGGAAGTGCTAGTGTTGCACCCTCCCCCCCCTTTTGCACAACTCTGTGGGGAGGGATGGTGCGCCGAGCCTCGATTCTCGTGGTTATAGGCAGAGGCGTCATGGGCGGGTATCCGGAGGCTTTCACGCGGCGTCGGACTGGTTGTCAGCGCTACCCGAGGGTGGGACTCCCTGGAGTACCGAGTTGGTGCCTCGAATGTGATGCACCGCTCGGAAGCCGCTCAACTCAGCGACGGGGAACTTACGCCTTTTTGTTCCCCATCCATGCGAAAGTCGTTGTTCCGGGGGCCCGGGCCGCGAAATCCGACGCCGACACGAGAAGTCGGGGGTGCCCTCTGCTCTGTGTAGCGCCGCCGAGGAGAAGAGAGCGAAACGTTGGGTGGATCCGATCCGGATTGAGCGCTTTTAATGGCCCCCTACTCTCCTTGCCACCCCGCAGCGCGGTGATCTCCATTGAAGGGGGTGAGGGGGCGTGATCCTCGCGGGTGCGATCAGACCAACGTTAATGCACCGAATCCCATCAGAACTCCGTAGTTAAGGGACTAGAGTAGTACAAGGATGGGTGACCTCCTGGGAAGTCCTAGTGTTGCACCCTCCGCCCCTTTTGCATGGCTTCGTGGGGAGGGAACCGCCGCTTCGATGGATCAGACGCTTTTAATGGCCCCCCTACTCTCCCGGCCCTCCCCCGCGGCTCGGTGATCTCCATTGAAGAGGGGGAGGGGGCGTGATCCTTGCGGGTGCGATCATACTAGCGTTAATGTACTGGATCCCATCAAAACTCCGCAGTTAAGCGCGCTTGGGCTAGAGTAGTACTGGGATGGGCGACCTCTCGGGAAGTCCTAGTGTTGCACCGTCTGCCCCTTTTGCGCGGCGTCATGGGGAGGGAGCCGCCGCCGGTGGATTGAGCGGTTTTAAAGCCTGTTGTCCCCCACGACACGGTGATCCTGGCATACATGCCCCTCCTCACACTACCCGCAGGTTGGGAGGTCCGTGCGCTCTCAGGACCTTTCCTTTTTTCACGGCCTGAAGAACTCTAAGGCTCTTCTATTTCCCTATCGAGAAATCTGCACCCACAACAATCCTCGTGTGATCCCCCTCTTTTCAATCGAGAGATCAAACTTCGCGACTTCGCGAGGTTAGTGGTCGAATGTTGGCCTTTCGAATTCCCAAAACACGACAACCAGTCAACGCTGACCTTTTGTTTTTCCTATCAGGAATTTCCTTATCGCTAAATCAGCGCTCGCGATCTCGAGCAACTCGTTTCTCCGACTTCCAAGTCCCGATATGCTGAAACTCCGACACACGTGCGAGGTTGACTATTCAACGCCTTTACTCCATCGGCATTTCGGAGTTCACAATATTGTAAATCCTAATGCATATGTTTCAGGACTTCTCGCCGCGAAACTCCGATGACTCGTGCCACCTGTCCACCACTCTGACCCTTGTGGCCCACACTGTTCTATTAGCTGTCGGGATATCACGTATCGCGATTTCGTGATTCCCATTGTCAAGTTCACGGAGCTACCATCCGCGAAAACCCGTTATGGAAATCCACGGGTAGATCCGACGACCCTTGTGGCTCGGATCAACGGTTTTGCCTGCCTTGAGCTTCAAACCCTTCGATGTTCTCACTGTAACCTCCCTGCTCCTTCCTAGGATCTGACGGTTGACGGAATTTTGTGAAATCTCCTTAGAGAATTCCGACCGTCCGTTTCTCCATGGCAACCCCTGTGAATGACCAAGCGTTCCTTCGCGTAACTCGTCCACCTGCGTGCAAACTTGTGACGCTTCTTGAAAACTTCAAAGTACAACTTCTTTGCACTACCCTTCAACAGTCACTCGAAGAACCTATACCTCCTGAGCTTTCCCAACTCTGTATCTTCTAGAAAACCTTGCACGCACTCCTTGCGGCAGATATTTACCCACTTCTAAGTGTTGAATCTCCTTCGACCCTACACACACCAGCAACGGTCCCTAAATACCTCACTCAGGTTCACAACCCTGAGACATCAGTTGGCATGCGCACTCCTTGCATGGCTCCTGTGCCCAACTGCACTTATGTGTGGATGGGAACAAAAGTGACTCTATCTGAACCCTCTATCAACGCACTCCTTGCGGACAACTTCGACTGCACTCCTTGCAGGAATCCTTGTTCAGATAGAGAAACAATTGAAACTCATTCCTTCTTTCTCTCAGACTTCTAACTTAAACATGGAATCATATACACATCATATAAAACAAATGTATAACAAGAAGCAACCATACATGAGCATACCATTCAACATCAATACACAGAGAACAACACAAAACCATGAATTTGAATCAATCTCTTTCTATTAATCCAAATGCATGTACATGGGTGTTTTTACACAGCTCTTTGTTTCTCTTCTATGCTCCAATGCTTTCATAACTATACTACAATACAGAATGAGGGTGTCTATATCCCGTTTCCCTCTTCCGCTCTCAAACAGTCTAATCTAGAATTAAATTCTATCTACCTGCATTAACTACTTTAAATGCCTTCTACCTACTAAGGATGAGAGCAAATCGCTCAAGGTCCATTTACATTTTTCAAGTGCACTTCATCTTAATGGCTCATTTAAGATCTCGCAACAACTTCAAGGTAAATTCAAAATTCGCGCTGGCGCTTGTCCAGCTGTCCTTTGCTTCCACGCTGGCTCGCTTGATGTGGGAGATGCTCCTGCATCATACTCCCTTGCTTGAAAATTTTCATGGGCTCCTGTCCATGAGCTCACGCACGGTCTATCCAAGCTTTTGGATCTCTGCTTCGTTCTCCCAGCTGGCATCTTCAACTGGATGGTTCTTGTAGTGTCCCCAAGGCCAAGCCCTGTTACAGATCATGTTATATGCAAAGAATTGTAAATGTGTTCTATAGGATGGTGAGCCAAGTTTTGTATAAGCTATAGGCTTATGTGTTTTGTTAAGCCAGGGAGCCTAAGTGTTGAAGGCCAGGAGCCTGTTGATGTACTTGTATGTATGCAAATCAATTAATAAAATATAAACACTGCTAGTGCAGACCGACCATGATGAATGAGTGATGGGGGATTGAGCGTCCACAGAGTGGGCAAGGAACTAGGGGCTGGAAGGTGGGAAAGGAGATGAGTGTTGAGCCTAGGGGGCTTAGGCCTGGAATAATGTTTTAAATTTATTTCCAAAAAGAGCCATGTGTATATTATTTTATCCTAAGTCCTTTTGGAAGGATGCGTGACTTCCCAAGTGGTGGGAGGAAGGCGTACGGATGGAACACATGCAGTTTCCAGGGTGACAAGTGTCAACCTTGGTACATGAAAATAAAACCAATGCAGTAAGCCGTGAGGGGGTTTCTGATCCATTCGATCCGACTGTCCTGGGGAGAGCCATGGAAGCCATCTACCAGAATACCTTGGTTTAAATCTAAAAGCCGTAAAGCCTGTGTTGTCTTGAAAAAACCGTGTACACCCTACCCAGAGCTGTGACTCTGTGTCTGCTCTAGGCAAACCCGGGAGCGCATTTGCTGAACAGGAACCCTGTGTTGAACTCGTGTGGAAGAATATTTGGTTGTTCGGGGAAAACTGAGCTAGCCTGTGCGTGAAGCCTGCTCCGAAATCCTCCCATGAGATTATCCTGTGACAGCTGAACCGTTTTGGGAAGCATTTGTCTATGTTTTCTGTGGATTGTTGTGACCACGTAGTGCTGGACTGCATGAGCCTTGTTGGCCTGTGAACGACTCCTCCAGGTGAGAGAGTGCGCAGAGGGAGAAGAGAACTCCTAGAAGGAACCCTGTAGCTGCCATAGAGCCTGGAGAATTCCAGTCCGGTCTGTTCCTGTAACCCAAGGTAAGGGAGACTGGCAGCCGAAGGACTGTCTAGGTGACAGAGAAGGTGCACTCTCTTGGGGTGGAATAGGCATGTGGGGAATGAGGGTCAGTGGGCAGTGAGCGTGGGAGATTCCTGGGAGAGCTTTCTTCCTGGTGGTTGTGTATGTGCTATCTTCCCTGTAACCTCAGTCTAGTCTAGGATTCCTTGCCTTGGGGTGGATCTCGGTCCCAGCTCGGGGGCGACCCACTATTGAGCTGATGAACAGTGTGGTCTAAGGCTGGGAGGTTCGTGGAAGGCTTGCAATTGGTTGGTGAATTCTACAACTGTTCAAGATAAGTATCTGAATTATGTTTTTATCACATTAGGCATGACTATGATGTTTATGTATCATGTGTTCCGCCGTGTAAATGAGTTACTGTTGAATGCTATGGAATGTTTAATTATAGCAGTAACTAGATATGTTTCACTCTGTAATTTAAATGTGTTTAATTGTGATAAATGCATGCACTTATAATGTCTGTACAAATTATGTAATCATTCATGTACAAGAATGGTAACTGAGAGGTTTGGAAACCTCGGTAGTGAAAGGGTACACTACAGTTCTTCCACTTGACCAGATACTCAAAGTATTCTTTTCGCCTAGTCTTCTTGCTCACTCTTTTGTCCAGTATGCACTCCATCTGCGGATTTTCTACAACTGGCATCTGCTTTGTCCACTAGATCACTGGCTGCTCATCTCCAGTCCCTGTTCCTTCAACGTTATATGGGTACAAATCTGAGATATTGAATACCCAAGAAATTCTGATCCCATCGGGTAATTCAATCTCATAAACATTCGTCCCAAATTTCCTCAAGACTCTACATGGCCCGATTTTTTTCATCTTCAGCTTGTTATACGTTCCTCTCGAGAACCTTTCTTTCCTCAAGTGTGTCATAACTAAGTCATCAACCTCAAATTGAAGGTGTCTTCTATGCTGATCTTCTCTGCGCTTATACTCCTGACTTGAATTCAACAGACGCTCCTTCACCTGACTGTGAAGTTCCCTCATCGCCTCGGTGAATTCTTCTACACTAGCGCTCCGAGTCACAGTCTATTCTGAATCCCTTAGTTCAGAAATTCCTCTTGGTTGCATGCCATAGACAATCTAAAATGGACTCTGTCCTGTGCTACTGTTAACTGAGTCATTATAAGCAAACTCTGTTTGTGGTAATATGGTGTTCCACTGGCTGTGGTGTTTCATCACCAAGCTTCTCAGCAAGTCTCCCAGACTTCTGTTGACCACTTCTGTCTGTCCATCCGTTTGAGGATGATAAGCTGAAATAAATGACAAGTTAGTTCCTAGCTTCTTCCATAAGGTCCTCCAAAAATGCCCTATGAATTTGGTGTCTCGATCTGAAACCATGCTCCTCGGCAACCCATGGAGTCGAATGACTTCTTTGAAAAACAGATTCGTAATATGTGTTGTGTCACTGGTTTTCTGACATGGAATGAAGTGTGCCATCTTGGAAACTCTATCCACCACCACAAAGATTGAATCACAACCTCTTTGTGTTCTTGGCAACCCCAATACAAAATCCATGCTAATTGCATCCCACGGCCTCTCAGGTATGGGCAATGGTTTATAAAATCCCACATTCTGCTTCCTCCCCTTCGAATGCTGGCAAATTCTACACCTATCTACAAATATCTTGTTGTCTGTTCGCATTCCCAGCCAAAAATATCACTCGTTTAATTTTACGAACGTCTTGTCGTGACCAAAGTGCCCTGCCAATCCTCCACTGTGTTTCTCTTTCAACAAATTCTCCCTCATGGAGCATTTCAGAATACACAGTTGATTGCCCCTAAACAATAGTCCTTTCTGGATCATGTAGTCTATCCACTGGCTTCTATCTCTGAGAATTTTATTCTCAGCCGCTTCATATGCCTCCTTAAAATCTGGATCATTAGCGTATATGTCCCTGAAATCATCAAAACCCAACGTTTTGACTCTGAACTCCTGCAACAACAAACACTTCCTGCTCAAAGCATCAACAACTTTGTTAGCAGTACCAGAAATATGCTTTATCACAAAGGTGAAATTCTGCATATACTCAATCCATTTGACATGTTTCTGATTCAACTTCTCGCGTTGAGTCACAAACTGCAGTGCATGATTGTCACTGTACAAAACAAACTCTTCTGGGGTGGAATAGGCATGTGGGGAATGAGGGTCTGTGGGCAGTGAGCGTGGGAGATTCCTGGGAGAGCTTTCTTCCTGGTGGTTGTGTATGTGCTATCTTCCCTGTAACCTCAGTCTAGTCTAGGATTCCTTGCCTTGGGGTGGAGCTCAGTCCCAGCTCGGGGGTGACCCACTGTTGAGCTGATGAACAGTGTGGTCTAAGGCTGGGAGGTTCGTGGAAGGCCTGCACTTGGTTGGCGAATTCTACAGCTGTTCAATATAAGTATCTGAATTATGTTTTTATCACATTAAGCATGACTATGCTGTTTATGTATCATGTGTTCCACTGTGTAAATGAGTAACTGTTGAATGCTATGGAATGTTTAATTATAGCAGTAACCAGATATGTTTCACTCTGTAATTTAAATGTGTTTAATTGTGATAAATGCATGCACTTATAATGTCTGTACAAATTATGTAATCATTCATGTACAAGAATGGTAACTGAGAGGTTTGGAAACCTCGGTAGTGAAAGGGTACACTACAAATTGGTATCAGAGCCAAGGTTTCGACACTAAGCCTAGATGGGCCAGTTGAGTGGTCTTTGGATCGAGGGTGAGAGGAGAAATTGTGTTTGGAGGACCAATTTCGGACCCTGGTATGACCTGGAGTCTATATGAGTTACTTAACCGTGCCTATAAGCTCAGGAGGTTTAGCGGTGCTGTGAAACCACAGCTGGTATGGTCTATGACCACAGGGAGATAGGTTTCTACACCAATGGTGTTAGAACCATAGGATCTGTTCGGGAGGGAAGGCAAACCCTTGTAACTATCAGATCTGGAGGATGTGCACCAGGTTTAAAACCTTTGGATACTGCATAGGAGTTTAAACTCGGGAGGATCGTGAATCGTAAGATCACTATGGGATTACCCGTCAACCGTCCGAGTTGACAGAAGTTGCACAGGGTTTAAGTCCTCATGGGTATAAGAGAAGTCCCAGAGAGGCGTCGGGATATTAGAGTCATCGGGATTTTTCTAAGGCAGAGAACCGAGACCTTGTGAGTCTCGAAACACCGAAGAAATCATAGCCATAGGTTCTTAAGGGGGACACGTGTCAGAATCCTGGAGAGAGTTAGAAATCGGAGAATCGGAGTTCTCGAGCACCTAGAAATATCGTCACACGGAATCATGATCCGCGATTTCGCAGCAAGATCTGGACCGTTCATATTAGGGAACACGTGGTAGAGATCTGCCATCGGGGAAAGTCCCGACAAGGAGTAAGATCATCGGTGTTTGAAGTTCATTGGGAAATTGGGAACCCCGGTGACAAGTGATTCATACACTTTGAAACTCCAAAACCCTGATGAGCGGTTGAGTACAGTCACGGAGTAGAGGTCACATGGACCTGGGCTTAACCGCGAATGGTTAAAGCAAAAGGCGCGTCGACATATCGGGATATCGGAGATCCCGGAAGCAAAGGTTTTGTGCATTGGAAAATCGCGATACGCGATTTCTCGATAAGGCCTAGGAGTGTGGGGCCACACCGACTGTCAGGAGGACAGGTGGCAGATTTTTAGCAACAGGCAAAAGGACTGTTGACAAGTCAACGACTGGGACCCATCGGGGATTCCGTGAGCGTATGAGCATTGACATTGAAACCGCCGAAACCCAACGGGTAAGGTGGAGGTCCTATTGGTCATGTGGACCAGAGGTTGAGCCCGGAGAGCTAGCCAGTATAAAGCACATCAGAGGATCAGAGGTTGTGAATGCATGTGCATCGCGACATCAAAAATCCCGAAACCCCGATAAGAAGATTGATCATGGTCACGAGCAGTGGTCGTATGGTGAAGCTATAGCCTGGAGGGCTAGCATGGACGGAGTCCATCAGAAATCGGGAAATCAGGGATTCAAACCATCAGAACATTGCCAGTTTCAAAACCCCGATAGAAGGAAGGGAGACCTTGAAGAGTTCCTGAGGGAGGAAAATTTCCCGATAGGAAATAGGAGAATTTCAAGAAACCCGAAAAACACGGAGACAGACAGAGCTCAGAAAACTTGTGTAGTTGAAATGTCTTTCGTTCTTGTTCGTATTAGTTATAAATGTTGTGGATTATTCATGGAATTTAATGGCCTGACAATTTTGAAATGGATTGCACAGTGCATGTTCAGAATACAACAGAGGCCAAAACTCCAGTTAATCAATGCCGAGTATGGAGTGGGGAAGAGTGCAAATTACCCCTGAAATGGAAGACGAACGGGAAGGAAAGGATGTTAACCTAGGAGTCGATGGATCGAACTCTAATGGGCATGGAAAGGAGATGGATAAGGAAGGACATATAATGAAAATCCTTGAAGGATTGCAAAGAGAGGCCAAGGAGCGTCGAGCTGATAGCCGAAAGCTCATGAAAGTCAAGGATCGGCAAGGGAAATTAAACTTAAAATTCTTGCAGAGTGTGGAAAGAATAGAGAAGAAACTGAAGAAAGGAAGAGACTCTAGTACGACAGAGAGTCGCAGAACCCATGGGAGAAGAAGTAGGTCGAGGAGTGGTAGCCGACATCACAATTGCTCCCAAAAACGTTATGACAGTAAGACACACAGTAGTTCAAGCCCATCACCTACCAGAAAACATCGGAAATCTGGAAGGGAGGAATTGAAAGGAGAGATGAATAAAATTAAACCTCCAACATTTGATGGAGAACATAAGAAGGAGGAAGATGTTGAAACTTGGTTGTTGGGCATAAAGAAATACTTCCAGCTGCAGAAGTATTCTGCCCATTCAGAGGGAAGAATTGCAATGTACCAGCTGAAAGGAAAAGCGTCAATGTGGTGGGATCAATTTGTGCAGGTGCAGCACATCAGAGAGAAAGAGGTCACATGGAAGGAGTTTAAGAGGTACTTCGAGAAGAAATACCTGACTAAAAGATACTATGATAGGAAGATGAAGGAGTTCTTCGAACTCAAGCTAGGCAGCATGACCATTGATGAGTATGAACGAAGTTTTCTGGAACTGTTGAAGTATGTTCCATTCATCAAAGACGAGGCTGTCAAAATTCAGAGGTACCTGAGTGGACTGCCACCTTCTATTGGTGACAAAATTCAATATGATGATCCTAAGACTATGGAAGAAACCATAAGAAGAGCGAAATGCCTATACGAACAGTAGAGAGAAAGGACTACCTTTCGGAAGGCTTGGGATAACCAGAAGAGGTTTAAGAAAGAACAGAGGCAGAAGGGAAGCAAGCCTTCCTTTTTCAGAGATAGTCCTTGGGGACAGTCATCTTTTAAAGAGCCCAGGAAAGTTGAAGGGAGTGAACATATGACAAGGCCTCCACCCATGGCATGTTGGGGCTGTAAAGGGAATCATAGGTACAGAAACTACCCCCACAGAAAAGACAAAGAAAGAATTGTCCATGTTGTTCAGCAAGCTGAAACAGTGGAGGTAATGGGCAACATAATGCTGAGGATTTATGCAGCCCTGGACAACAAGCAAGCAGAATTTCAATCACATATGATTGAAGTGGAAGGTATGATCAACAACCGATCACTTGTTGTTTTAATTGATTAAGGGGCTAGCCATAGTTATGTAGATCCTAGGGTGGTGGAAAGTTTGCATCTAACAAAGAGAAAACATGAGAAGTCTTGGTTAGTATAGTTAGCCACAGGGATCAAGAGGAAGGTCACTAAATTGGTTAAGTCCTGTTCCGTGGACATGAAAGGAATGAGCACTAAGGCTGATTTGAACATTCTGCCCTTAGGCTCGTAT
>JASDQU010104028.1:38064-69953 GCA_032191745.1 Picea mariana
AAGTCTTGGTTAGTATAGTTAGCCACAGGGATCAAGAGGAAGGTCACTAAATTGGTTAAGTCCTGTTCCGTGGACATGAAAGGAATGAGCACTAAGGCTGATTTGAACATTCTGCCCTTAGGCTCGTATGATTGCTTAATTGGGATGGACTGTTTGGATCAACACCATGCCCTTCTGGATTGTCGAAACAAGAGATTCACATGTCTGGACGAAGAGGGAAATCAAGTAGCAGTCCAAGGAATTCCCAGAGCCGTGGCTGTGAGGGAAATCTTAGCTATGCAGCTGAAGAAATGTTACCGGAAAGGCTGTCAATTATTTGCAGCCCGGGTGGAAGAAGTATTCCAAGATGCGGTCTTTAATCTAGAAGACCACAGGGTACTCAAAGAGTTTGAGGACGTGTTTCAGGAGGTGCCTGGACTCCCTCCGAAGAGGGACATCGATTTTTCCATAAATCTGATACCTGGAGCAGCTCCAGTTTCGAAATCTCCTTATAGGATGAGCACACCAGAGCTGAAAGAGTTGCAACTGCAGCTCAAAGAGCTATTAAAGAAAGGCTACATTCATCCCAGCGTGTCACCGTGGGGAGCCCCAGTCCTATTTGTAAAGAAGAAATATGGGATGATGAGGCTATGCATCAACTTTTGACAGTTGAATAAAGTCACTGTCAAGAACAAGTATCAACTGCCAAGGATTGATGATCTTTTTGATCAATTAAAGGATGCGAAAGTATTCTCAAAAATAGATCTTTGATCTGGATATCATCAAGTGAGGATAAAAGATGAAGACATCAGCAAGACCGCCTTCATAACAAGGTACGGTCATTATGAGTTCACTGTGGTGCCGTTGGACTATCCAACGCGCCTGCTGTCTTCATGTGCTTAATGAATGGAGTGTTCAGAAATTATCTGGACAAGTTTGTCATAGTATTCTTGGATGATATCTTGGTGTATTCGAAGACAGAGGAAGAACATGAACAACACTTGAGAATTGTGTTGCAGGTGTTGAAAGAACACCAGCTGTACGCAAAACTGAGCAAATGCTCATTTTACCAAAAGCAGATCCATTATCTGGGACACATTATTTCTGAAGAGGGGATCGCTGTGGATCCTGAGAAGGTATAGGCCATTCGAGAGTGGCCAGTGCCAAGAAATGTGACAGAAGTTAGATCCTTTATGGGTCTGGTAGGCTATTATAGGAGGTTCATAGCCGGATTTTCAAGGATAGCTCATGCTATCACTTCCTTGCAAAGGAAGGAGAAGAAGTTTCAGTGGACTGATGAATGTGAGAGCAGCTTCCAGCAATTGAAGTAGCTGCTCGCTAGTGCACCAATCCTGAAGATTGCTGATCCAAGTAAGGATTATGTAGTGTGCACAGATGCGTGTAAGGAAGGGATGGGAGGAGTTCTCAGCCAAGAAGGATTTGTAGTTTGCTATGAATCCCAAAAGCTGAAAGAGCATGAAAAGAATTATGCCACTCATGATTTAGAGCTAGCAGGAGTTGTCCATGCATTGAGGAAATGGAGAAATTACCTCATGGGCAAGAAATTCGAATTAAGAATAGACCACAATGGTCTGAAGTATTTATTTGATCAACCAACTTTAAATGCCAGGCAAATTAGATGGCTGGAATTTTTGTGCGAATACGACTTTGATATCAAGTATATCAAAGGGAAAGACAATAAAGTGGCTGATGCACTCAACAGAAAAGTGCATGAATTACATGCTACAGCCATTAGCATGTATAGAACTGAGTTGAAAGACAGAATAGTGGAGGCTGCAAATGCTGATTTGCAGTACAAAAGACTTGTAGCAAAGCTACAGCAGCATGAGAGACCACAGACGGAGGAAGGTTATACCTTAGGAACTGAGGGTCTACTTCTGTATAAAAACAGAGTGTATGTACCTAATGACCAAGAATTAAAGCTAGAAATTCTAAAATAAATGCATAATGTGACTTATGCTGGTCATCCTGGATATCAGAAGACTATGGCAGCAGTCAGAAGCCATTATTTTTGGCCAGGTATGAAGAAGGAAATTGCTGAATACATCGCCAGATGTATGGAATTCCAGAAGGTCAAGGCTGAGCACAGACACCCAGTAGGATTTTTGCAGCCTTTACCTATTCCTGAGTGGAAATGGGATGTGGTAACGATGGATTTTATCACAGGATTTCCCAGGACAAGCAAGCAGCATGATTCAATCATGGTGGTGGTGGACAATCTTACTAAAGCTACCCATTTTATTCCACTGAAAACCACCCACAGAGCAGCAGATGTTGCTGATATCTTTTTAAAAGAAGTTGCACGCTTGCATGGAATTCCTAAGACAATTGTGTCTGATAGGGACCCAAAATTCACTTCGAATTTCTGGAGGGGACTGTTCAAAGGATTCAGAACGAATCTAAACTTCAGTACATCATATCATCCCGAGTCTGATGGACAGACAGAGAGGGTAAACAGAGTAATAGAAGACATGCTGAGAATGTATGTGATGGATAAACCATCAAGGTGGGAAGACTACCTGCACTTGGTAGAATTCGCCTACAATAATGGGTACCATACATATCTGAAGATGAGCCCATTCAAAACACTTTATGGAAGGAAGTGCAACACTCCAGTGAGCTAGGATAATCCAGCTGACAGAACAGTAGTTGGACCTGAACTACTCAAGGAGATGGAAGATCAGATGATCAAAATCAAACAGAATTTGAAAGTTGCCCAGGATAGGCAGAAAAGTTACGCTGATAGTAACAGAGCCCATAGAGAATTTAAAGTGGGTGACCATATTTTCCTGAAAGTGAAAGCTAACAGGAGTTCCCTGAAATTGGGAAGTTGCGCCAAGTTGGCAACAAGATTTTGTGGGCCATTTGAGATCCTGGAAAGGATTGGGCCAGTTGCATACATGCTTGCATTACCTGCATCTATGACTGTACATAATGTGTTTCATGTTTCACTTCTTAATAAATATGTACCTGATGCTAATCATGTTATCGATTGGACTGTGATTCAGGTGGAACCAGAAAATGTCCTGCAAGTGCATCCTGTACGCATATTGGATAGGAAAAACAAGCAGCTCCGGAATCGAGCTATAGGGCTTGTAAAGGTCCAGTGGACCTGGTACGGTCCTGAGGACACGACATGGGAGCATGAAGAAGTAATGTGGGTAGAGTACCCGCATCTTTTTGAAAATTTTGAAAGACTTGCCGAGACAGTGTAAGTTGCACTGAGGACAGTGCAAAAATAAGGGGAGAGGGATTGTAGTGTCTCCAAGGCCGAGCCCTGTTACAGATCATGTTATATGCAAATAATTGTAAATGTGTTCTATAGGCTGGTGAGCCAAGTTTTGTATAAGCTGTAGGCTTATGTGTTTTGTTAGGCCAGGGAGCCTAAGTGTTGAAGGCCAGGATCCTATTGATGTACTTGTATGTATGCAGATCAATTAATAAAATATAAACACCACCAGTGCAGACCGACCATGATGAATGAGTGATGGGGGACTGAGCGTCCACAGAGTGGGCAAGGAACTAGGGGCTGGAAGGTGGGAAAGGGGCTGAGTGTTGAGCCTAGGGGGCTTAGGCCTGGAATAATGTTTTAATATTATTTCCAAAAAGAGCCATGTGTATATTATTTTATCCTAAGTCCTTTTGGAAGGACGCGTGACTTCCCAAGTGGTGGGAGGAAGGCGTACGGATGGAACACATGCAGTTTCCAGGGTGACAAGTGTCAACCCTAGTACATGCAAATAAAACCAATGTAGTAAGCCATGAGGGGGTTTCTGATCCATTCGATCCGTCTGTCCTAGGGAGAGCTGTGGAAGCCATCTGCCAGAATACCTTGGTTTAACTCTAAAAGCCGTAAATCCTGTGTTGTCCTGAAAAAACCGTGTACACCCTACCCAAAGCTGTGAGTCTGTGTCTACTCTAGGCAAACCCGGGAGCGCATTTGCTGAACAGGAACCCTGTGTTGAACTCGTGTGGAAGAATCCTTGGTTGTTCGGGGAAAACTGAGCTAGCCTGTGCGTGAAGCCTGCTCTGAAATCCTCCTGTGAGATTATCCTGTGACAGTTGAACCGTTTTGGGAAGCATTTGTATGTGTTTTCCGTGGATTGTTAGGACCATGCAGTGCTGGACTACGTGAGGCTTGTTGGCCTGTGAGCGACTGCTCCAGGTGAGAGAGTGCACAGAGGGAGAAGAGAACTCCTAGAAGGAACCCTGTAGCTGCCATAGAGCCCGGAGAATTCCGGTCCGGTCTGTTCCTGTAACCCAAGGTAAGGGAGACTGGTAGTCGAAGGACTGTCTAGGTGACAGAGAAGGTGCACTCTCCTAGGGTGGAACAGGCATGTGGGGAATGAGGGTCAGTGGGCAGTGAGCATTGGAGATTCCTGGGAGAGCTTTCTTCCTGGTGGTTGTGTATGTGCTATCTTCCCTGTAACCTCAGTCTAGTCTAGGATTCCTTGCCTTGGGGTGGATCTCGGTCCCAGCTCGGGGGCGACCCACCGTTGAGCTGATGAACAGTGTGGTCTAAGGCTGGGAGGTTCGTGAAAGGCCTGCACTTGGTTGGTGAATTCTATAGCTGTTCAAGATAAGTATCTGAATTATGTTTTTATCACATTAGGCATGACTATGCTGTTTATGTATCATGTGTTCCGCCGTGTAAATGAGTTACTGTTGAATGCTATGGAATGTTTAATTATAGCAGTAACCAGATATGTTTCACTCTGTAATTTAAATGTGTTTAATTGTGATAAATGCATGCACTTATAATGTCTGTACAAATTATGTAATCATTCATGTACAAGAATGGTAACTGAGAGGTTTGGAAACCTCGGTAGTGAAAGGGTACACTACAGTTCTTCCACTTGACCAGATACTCAAAGTATTCTTTTCGCCTGGTCTTCTTGCTCACTCTTTTGTCCAGTATGCACTCCATCTGTAGATTTTCTACAACTGGCATTTGCTTTGTCCACTGGATCACTGGCTGCTCATCTCCAGTCCCTGTTCCTTCAACGTTATATGGGTACAAATCTGAGATATTGAATACCCAAGAAATTCCGATCCCATCGGGTAATTCAATCTCATAAACATTCATCCCAAATTTCCTCAAGACTCTACATGGCCCGATTTTCTTCATCTTCAGCTTGTTATACGTTCCTCTCGGGAACCTTTCTTTCCTCAAGTGTGTCATAACTAAGTCATCAACCTCAAATTGAAGTTGTCTTCTATGCTGATCTTCTCTGCACTTATACTCCTGACTTGAATTCAACAGTCGCTCCTTCACCTGACTGTGAAGTTCCCTCATCGCCTCGGCGAATTCTTCTGCACTAGTGCTCCGAGTCACAGTCTATTCTGAATCCCTTAGTTCAGAAATTCCTCTTGGCTGCATGCCATAGACAATCTGAAATGGACTCTATCTTGTGCTTCTGTTAACCGAGTCATTATAAGCAAACTCTGTCTGTGGTAATATGGTGTTCCACTTGCTGTGGTGTTCCGTCACCAATCTTCTTAGCAAGTCTCCCAGACTTCTGTTGACCACTTCTGTCTGTCCATCCGTCTGAGGATGATAAGCTGAAATAAATGACAAGTTAGTTCCCAGCTTCTTCCATAAGGTCCTTAAAAAATGCCCTATGAATTTGGTGTCTCGATCTGAAACTATGCTCCTTGGCAACCCATGAAGTCGAATGACTTCTTTGAAAAACAAATTCACAATATGTGTTGCGTCACTGGTTTTTTGACATGGAATGAAATGTGCCATCTTGGAAAATCTATCCACCACCACAAAGATTGAATCACAACCTCTTTGTGTTCTTGGCAACCCCAATACAAAATCCATGCTAATTACATCCCACGACCTCTCAGGTATGGGAAATGGTTTATAAAATCACACATTCTGCTTCCTCCCCTTCGAATGCTGGCCAATTCTACACCTATATACAAATATCTTGATGTTTGCTCGCATTCCCAGCCAAAAATATCACTCGTTTAATTTTACGAACGTCTTGTCGTGACCAAAGTGCCCTGCCAATCCTCCACTGTGTTTCTCTTTCAACAAATTCTCCCTCATGGAGCATTTCAGAATACACAGTTGATTGCCCCTAAACAACAGTCCTTCCTGGATCGTGTAGTCTATCCATTGGCTTCTATCTCTGAGAATTTTATTCTTAGCTGCTTCATATGCCTCCTTAAAATCTGGATCATCAGCGTATATGTCCCTGAAATCATCAAAATCCAACATTTTGACTCTGAACTCTTGCAACAACAAACACTTCCTGCTCAAAGCATCAACAACTTTGTTAGCAGTACCAGAAATATGTTTTATCACAAAGGTGAAATTCTGCATATACTCAATCCATTTGACATGTTTCTGATTCAACTTCTCCTGTTGAGTCACGAACTGCAGTGCATGATTGTCACTGTACAAAACAAACTCTTTCGGGATCAAGTAATGTCTCCATTTCTTCAGTGCCTGGATGATAGCATAAAATTCCTTGTCATAAGTGGAGTACTTCACTTTCGCTTCATTTAGCTTCTCGCTGATGTATACTATCGGCCTGTCTTCTTGACTCAAGACTGCCCTGATTGCAAATCCGCTTGCATCGCATTTCACTAGAAATGTCTTCTGGAAATCCGACAACACCAGAACTAGTTGTTCCATAATCTTCCTCTTCAACAGATTAAAACTTTTCTCAGCCTCTTCAGTCCAGTGAAAAGACTTGTGTCTTTTTTTCACGGTGTCCATCATCGCTGCGCTGATTCCACTAAAATTCCTGATGAATTTTCGGTAGAAACTAGCCAATCCATGAAAACTTCTCACCTCGAAAATATTCTTCGGTGATGGCCAATTCTTGATCACGTCCACCTTATCTGGATCCATCCTCAACTCATTTTCCGAAATAACAAACCCCAAGTAAATGAGCTCTATTTTCATGAATGGGGACTTCTTCATGTTTATCAATAGCTTCTCCTGCTGTAATTTCTGCATCACTGTAGCCAAATGCTTCAGATGCTCTGCCACTGTCTTACTGTAAACCAGTATGTCATCCAAATACACAATGACAAATTTCCCGATGAACTCCCTCAGGACTTCATTCATCAACCTCATGAAGGTACTCAATGCATTTGTCAAGCCAAATGACATAACAAGCCATTCATACAACCCTTCATTGGTTTTGAACGTTGTCTTCCATTCATCACTTTCTCTCATGCGGATCTAGTGATAACCACTTTTCAAATCAATCTTTGAAAAATACTTTGCTCCACTCAAGCAATCCATTAGATCGTCCATCCTTGGAAATGGAAATCTGTACCTGATGGTTATCTTATTAATCGCCCTTGAGTCAGTACACATCCTCTAGCCTTTGCCTTTCTTCGGACTGAGTACTGTTGGAATAGCACATGGACTCAAGCTTTCCCTGACTAAACCTTTGTCCAACAAATCCTGGACTTGCCTCTTAACCCCTTCATTCTCTTGCTGCATCAATCTGTACGCGACTTTATTTGGTAAACTGGCTCCTGGTATGAGATCAATATGGTGACTCACACTTCTAATCGGTGGCAACGAACGAGGTAATTCATCCACTACAATGTCAATGAACTCTTCCAGCAGTTCCTGAACCTCCTTTGGTAAATCATCTACCCTTGTACTAGTCAAAACAATTCTAGGCTTCCTGACCACAATGAACTGTGGATCCTCCTTCTTCTTAACCTCTGTAAGAAGTTCCTTCCCACTCATGAGAAGTACAGTGTTTCTTACTTTCGGCTTTACCTCCTTATCCTTAATTGGAAGCAACATGTGTGTCCTCCCATTCTTCTCTAGGGCGTATGTGTTCATTCTCCCATCATGAATCACATTTCTGTCATATTGCCATGGTCTACCTAGCAATAGATGATAAACATCCATAGGAATGACATCACACAATATCTTATCATTATATCCCCCTATCTTAAACTCAACTAAACATTGTTTAGTGACAGTTACCTGGTGTCCTTTTTGTAGCCACAAAACTTTGTATGGGCTTGGATGATTAGTTGTCTCCAGCTTCAGCTTCTCTACCATCTCTGTAGAAACGAGATTATCCGTGCTACCACTATCTACGATGACTTTGCATACCCTGTCCTTGGTCTTGCAAGCAGTCCTGAAAAGTTTGGTCCTTTGGACTGAACTCTCCACCTCTTTCTCGGGTGTCAAAAGGACTTTTCGCATCATCAACGATCTTCCGCCTTCAACGTCTTTTGCCTCAACATCCCACCTCTGTGCTTCAACGATGTGAGCTTTTCCACTTTCCTTCTTCTTATCTGGACACTCGTAAGACTTGTACCCATTATTTCCACATGTGAAGCAGGTAATTACTTCACCTCTCCCTCTTCCTCTGCCTCTAGTACGAGGAAAAGTGTTGTTGTCAGCATAATCTCCTCTCTTCTCATTATGCTGCCCTCTCTGTGAGGTTCCACCTCTCTCTGTCCGAGTCTGAGGTTTCTTCCAGTCCTCTTTGGGCTTCTGATACTTGTCTTGGGCAATTGATTTGCCTCTGGGTTGACTTCTACCTCGGCCCCTCTGACTCTATTTTCGGCTCAGCTTCTCTTCTGCTTTCAGAGCCATCTGATAAGCATCTTCCACCATTCGGATGGTTACCATGCTCATCTCATCCTGGATATCATATCTCAGGCCGTTCATGTATCTGGCTACTTTTTCATCATCGCTCTCCCGATGACTTGCCCTGATGTTCAGTTTATAGAATTCCTCAGTGTATTCTTTCACTGTCATCAGCTTCTGTCTCAGGTTCTACATTCTGCTGAACAGAGTAATTTGATAATCCCTGGGGATGAATTTCGCCTTCATCTTCGCGATCATTCTGTCCCAGCTCTTAATCTTTTGCTTTCCCTTGCAACGTCTGTCATCTTGTAGTTCGTCCCACCATAAAGCTGCATGTCCCTTCAATCTAGTGACAACATGCTTGACCTTCTTGTCTTCCTCGACATCTTCATAGTCGAAGTATGTGTCTAGAGCTCTAATCCAGTCTAGAAGCTCCTATGCATCAAAGTTTCTCTCATAAACTGGAATGTCCATCTTTGCTCTTGCACCCATCCTGGAAATAGCTCTGATCAAACGCTCATTTGATGCATCTTCAGCTGCAACTTCCTCTTCTCGTTTAGCCTCCGCTTCACTTTCGGAATCGCTTAGATCCCCTGCACTGACTGTGCGTCTTTGCACTGTCTCCATGTCTTTGAGTTTAGCTCGGAGATCACACATTTATCTCTCCATAACTGGATCTGTCATCTGCCTGCTTCTTCTTCTCGGCATTTCCCTATCCTCTGGATCGGGTGTCTGCATGTCCCTTCTCCCTGGTGGCATGGTGAATTCTTCTTCTCTACTACAAAAAACAAAGAACCTTTCTGATCTCTGATACCACTTGGTGCACACGCCCCTCCCCACACTACCTGCAGGTCAGGAGGTCCGCGCGCTCTTAAGATCTTTCCTTTTTTCACGGCCCGAAGAACTCTAAGGCTCTTATATTTCCCTATCGGGAAATCTTCACCCACAACAATCCTCATGTGATCCCCCTCTTTTCAATCGGGATATCAGACTTCGCGACTTCGCGAGGTCAGTGGTCGAACATTTTCCTTTCGAATTCTCGAAACCCGACAACCAGTCAACGCTGACCTTTTCTTTTTCCTATCAGGAATTTCCTTATCGCGAAATCGGTGCTCGCGATGTTGAGCAACTCGGTTCTTCGACTTCCGAGTCCCGATATGCCGAAACTCCGACACATGTGCGAGGTTGACTATTCAACGCCTTTACTCCATCGACATTTCGGAGTTCGAAATATCGCGAATCCTAATGCATATGTTTCAGGACTTCTCGCTGCGAAACTCCGATAACTTGTGCCACCTGTCCACCACTCTGACCCTTGTGGCCCACACTGTTCTATTAGCCATCGGGATATCGCATATCATGTTTTTGCAATTCCCGTTGTCAAGTTCATGGAGCTACCACCTGCGAAAACTCGATATGGAAATCCACGGGTAGATTCGACGACCCTTGTGGCTCGGATCAACGGTTTTGCCTCCCCTGAGCTTCAAACCCTTCAACGTTCTCGCCGTAACCTCCCTGCTCCTTCCTGGGATCTGACGGTTCACGAAATTTCATGAAATCTCCTTAGAGAATTCTGACCGTCCATTTCTCCTTGGCGACTCCTATGAATGACCAAGCATTCCTTCGTGGAACTCGTCCACCTGCGTGCAAACTTGTGACGCTTCTTGAAAACTTCAAAGTACAGCTTCTCTGTGCTACCCTTCAACAGTCACTCGAAGGCCCTATACCTCCTGAGCTTTCCCAACTTTGTGTCTTCCAAAAAACCTTGCACACACTCCTTGCGGCAGATATTTACCCACTTCCAAGTGTTGAATCTCCTTCGACCCTGCGCACACCAGCAGTGGTCCCTAAATACCTCACTCGGGTTCACAACCCTGAGACGTCACTCGGCCTGCGCACTCCTTGCATGGCTCCTGTGCCCAACTGCACTTCTGCGCGGATGAGAACAAAAGTGACTCTATCTGAACCCTCTGTCAACGCACTCCTTGCGGACAATTTCGACTGCACTCCTTGTAGGAATCCTTGTTCAGATAGAGAAACAATTGAAACTCATTCCTTCTTTCTCTCAGACTTCTAACTTAAACATGGAATCATATACACAACATATAAAGCAAATGTATAATAAGAAGCAACCATACATGAGCATACCATTCAACATCAATACACAGAGAACAACACAAAACCATGAATTTGAATCAATATTTTTCTATTAATCCAAATGCCTGTACATGGGTGTTTTTACACAGCGCTCTGTTTCTCTTCTATGCTCCAATGCTTTCATAACTATCATACAATACACAATGAGAGTGTCTATATCCCGTTTCCCTCTTGCACTCTCAAACAGTGTAATCTAGAATTAAATTCTATCTACCTGCATTAACTACTTTAAATGCCTTCTACCTACTAAGGATGAGAGCAAATCGCTCAAGGTCCATTTACATTTTTCAAGTGCGCTTCATCTTAATGGCTCATTTAAGATCGCGCAACAACTTAAGGGTAAATTCAAAATTCGCGTTGGCGCTTGTCCAGCTGTCCTTTGCTTCCGCGCTGGCTCGCTTGATGTGGGAGATGCTCCTGCATCAGATCCCCATTGAAGAGGGGGAGGGGGAGTGATCCTTGCGGGTGCAATCATACCAGCGTTAATGCACCAGATCCCATTAGAACTCCGTAGTTAAGCATGCTTGGGATAGAGTAGTACTGGGATGGGTGACCTCCCGGAAAGTCCTAGTGTTGCACCCTCCCCCTCTTTTGCACGGCTCTGCGGGGAGGGAGGGCACACCGAGCCCCGATTATCGTGGTTGTGGGCAGAGGCAGCATGGGTGGGCATCCAGAGGCATGCACGTAGTGCTGGACCGGTTGTCAGCGCTGCCCGAGGGTGGGACTCCCTGGCGTACCAAGTTGGTGCCTCGAATGTGATGCACCGCTCGAAAGCCACTCAACGCAGTGTCGCAGAACTTATGCCTTTTTGTTCCCCGTCCAGGCGAAAGTCGTTGTTCCAGGGGCCTGGGCTGCGAAACCCGATGCTAGCAAAAGAAGTTGTGGGTGCCCTCCGCTCTGTGTATCGCCGCTGAGGAGAAGAGAGCGAATCGTTGGGTGGATCCAATCCGGATCGAGCGCTTTTAATGGAACCCCTACTCTCCCTGCGCCCCCGTGGCGCGGTGATGTCCATTGAAGAGGGGGAGGGGGTGTGATCCTCGCGGGTGTGATTAGACCAACGTTAATGCACCAGATCCCATAAGAACTCCGCAGTTAAGGGGCTAGAGTAGTACAAGGATGGGTGACCTCCCGGGAAGTCCTAGTGTTGCACCCTCTGCCCCTTTCGCACGACTCTGAGGGGAGGGAACCATCGCGTCGATGGATCAGGTGCTTTTAATGGCCCCCCTACTCTCCCGACCCTCCCCTGCAGCTCGGTGATCTCCATTGAAGAGGGGGAGGGGGCGTGATCCTTGCAGGTGTGATCATACCAGCGTTAATGCACCGGATCCCATCAGAACTCCGCAGTTAAGCACGCTTGGGCTAGAGTAGTACTGGGATGGGTGACCTCTCGGGAAGTCCTAGTGTTGCACCCTCTAGCCCTTTTGCGCGGCTCTGTGGGGAGGGAGCCGCCGTCGATGGATCAAGCAGTTTTAAAGCTCGTCGTCCCCCATGACATGGTGATCCCCATTGAAGAGGGGGAGGGGGAGGGGGAGGGGGAGTGATCCTTGCGGGTGTGATCATACCAGCGTTAATGCACCGTATCCCATCAGAACTCCGCAGTTAAGCGCGCTTGGGCTAGAGTAGTATTGGGATGGGTGATATCCCAGGAAGTCCTAGTGTTGCACCCTCCCCCCCCTTTTGCATGACTCTGTAGGGAGGGAGGGCGCGCCGAGCCCTGATTCTCGCGGTTGTTGGCAGAGGCGGTGTGGGCGGGCATCTATAGGCTTTCACGCGTCTTCGGAGTGGTTGTCAGTGCTGCCCGAGGGTGGGACTCCCTGGCGTACCGAGTTGGTGCCTCAAATGTGATGCACCACTCTGAAGCAGCTCAACGCAGCGACGCAGAACTTACGCCTTTTTGTTCTCCGTCCGGGCAAAATTCGTTGTTCCAGGGGGCCGGGCCGCTAAACCCGACACCTGCACGAGAAGTCGGGGGTTCCCTCCGTTCTGTGTAGCGCTGCCGAGGAGAAGAGAGCGAAACGCTAGGTGGATTGGATTCAGATCGAGCGCTTTTAATGGCCGCCCTACTCTCCCCGCCCCCCCACGGCATGGTCCTCTCCATTGAAGAGGGGGAGGGGGCGTGATCCTCGCGGGTGCGATCAGACCAGTGTTAATGCACCAGATCCCATCAGAACTCTGTAGTTAAGGTGCTAAAATAGTACTGGGATGGGTGACCTCCCGGGAAGTCCTAGTGTTGCACCCTCCGCCCCTTTTGCACGGCTCCATGGGGAGGGAATTGCCGCGTCGATGGATCGGATGCTTTTAATGGCCCCCCTACTCTCCCGACCCTCCCACGTGACTCGGTGATCTCCATTGAACAGGGGGAGGGGGCATGATCCTTGCAGGTGCGATCATACCAACATTAATGCACCGGATCCCATCAAAACTCCGCAGTTAAGTGCGCTTGGGCTAGAGTAGTACTGGGATGGGTGACCTCCCGGGAAGTCCTAGTGTTGCACCCTTCGTCGCTTTTGCGTGGCTTTGTGGGGAGGGAGCCACCGCCAATGGATCGAGCGGTTTTAAAGTCCGTCATCCCCCACGATGCGGTGATCCCCATTGAAGAGGGGGAGGGGGAGTGATCCCTGCGGGTGCGATCATACGAGCGTTAATACATCGAATCCCATCAGAACTCCGCAGTTAAGCGTGCTTGGGCTAGAGTAGTACTGGGATGGGTGACCTCCCGGGAAGTCCTAGTGTTGCACCCTACCCCCTCTTTTGCACGGCTCTGCGAGGAGGGAGGGCGCGTTGAGCCCCGATTCTCGCGGTTGTGGGCAGAGGCGGCGTGGGTGGGCATCCGGAGGCTTGCACATGGCGCCAGACCGGTTGTCAGCGTTGCCCGAGGGTGGGACTCCCTGGCGTATCGAGTTGGTGCCTTGAATGTGATGCACCACTCGGAAGCCGCTCAACGCCGGTGGCCGCGGAACTTACGCCTTTTTGTTCCCCGTCCGGGTGAAAGTGATTGTTCCGGGGGCCCAGGCCGCGAAACCCGGCGCCGACACGAGAAGTCGAGGGTGCCCTCTGCTCTGTGTAGTGCCGTCGAGGAGAAGAGAGCGAAACGTTGGGTGGATCTGATCCGGATCGAGCGCTTTTAATGCCCCCCCTACTCTCCCCGCCCCCGCCCACGGCACAATAATCTCCATTGAAGAGGGGGAGGGGGCATGATCCTCGCGGGTGCGATCAAACTAGCGTTAATGCATAGGATCCCATCAGAACTCTGCAGTTAAGGAGCCAGAGTAGTACTGTGATGGGTGACCTCCCGGGAAGTCCTAGTGTTGCACCCTCTGCTCCTTTTGCACGGCTCTGTGGGGAGGGAACCGCCGTGTCGATGGATTGGGCGCTTTTAATGGCCCCCTAATCTCCTGGCCCTCCTCCGCAGCTCGATTCTCTCCATTGAAGAGGGGGAGGGGGAGTGATCCTTGCGGGTGCGATCATACCAACGTTAATGCACCCGATCCTATCAGAACTCCCCAGTTAAGCGCGCTTGGGCTAGAAAACTACTGGGATGGGTGACCTCCCGGGAAGTCCTAGTGTTGCACCCTCTGCCCCTTTTGCGCAGCTTCGTAGGGAGGGAGCCACCGCCGATGGATCGAGCGGTTTTAAAGCATGTCGTCCCCCACGACGCGGTGATCCCCATTGAAGAGGTGGAGGGCAAGTGATCCTTGTGGGTGCGATCATACCAGTGTTAATGCACCGGATCCCATCAGAACTTTGTAGTTAAGCACGCTTGAGCTAGAGTAGTACTGAGATGGGTGACCTCCCAGGAAGTACTAGTGTTGCACCTTCCCCCTTTTGCATGGATTTGCGGGGAGGGAGGGTGCGCCGAGCCCCGATTCTCGTGGTTGTGGGTAGAGGCGGCTTAGGTGGGCATTTGGAAGCTTGCACACAGTGCCGGACTGGTTGGCAGCGTTGCCCGAGTGTGGGACTCCTTGGTGTACTGTGTTGGTGCCTTGAATGTGATGCACCGCTCGGAAGCCGCTCAACACCGGTGGCCGCAGAACTTACGCCTTTTTGTTCCCCGTTTGGGTGAAAGTGGTTGTTCTGGGGGCCCGGGTCGTGAAACTCAGTGCTGGCATGAGAAGTCGGGGGTGCCCTCCGCTCTGTGTAGCGCCGCCAAGGAGAATAGAGCGAAACGCTGGGTGGATCCGATCCGGATCGAGCACTTTTAATGGCCCCCCTACTCTCCCTGCCCCCCCGTGGCGCGGTGATCTGCATTGAAGAGGGGAAGGGGGCGTGATCCTCACGGGTGCGACCAGACCAACGTTAATGCACCAGATCCCGTCAGAATTACGTAGTTAATGGGATAGAGTAGTACTGGGATGTGTGACCTCCCGGGAAGTCCTAGTGTTGCACCCTTCGCCCCTTTTGCATGGCTCCATGCGGAGGGAACCACCGTGTCAATGGATCGGGCATTTTTAATTGCCCCCCTACTCTTCTAGCCCTCCCCCGCGGCTCAGTGATCTCCATTGAAGAGGGGGAGGGGGCGTGATCCTTGCAAGTGCTATCATACTAGGGTTAATGCATCGGATCCCATCAAAACTCCGCAGTTAAGCGCGCTTGGGCTAGAGTGGTACTAGGATGGGTGACCTCCCGGGAAGTCCTAGTGTTGCACCCTCCACTCCTTTTGCACGGCTTTGTGGGGAGGATGCCACCACCGATGGATCGAGCGGTTTTAAAGCCTGCCGTCCCCCACGATGCAGTTATCCCCAATGAAGAGAGGGAGGGGGAGTGATCCTTGCGGGTGTGATCATACCTGCGTTAATGCACCAGATCCCATAATAACTCCACAATGAAGCGCGCTTGGGCTAGAGTAGTACTAGGATGGGTGACCTCCCAGGAAGTGCTAGTGTTGCACCCTCCCCCCCCCTTTTGCATGGCACTGCGGGGAGGGAGGGCGTGCCGAGCCTCGATTCTCACGGTTGTGGGCAGAGGCGGAGAGGGCGGGCATCCAAAGGCTTGCACGTGGCACCAGACCGGTTGTCAGTGCTGCCCGAGGGTGGGACTCCCTGGCATACCGAGTTGGTGCCTCGAATGTGATGCACCGCTAGGAAGCCATTCAATGCAACGTCACAGAACTTACGCCTTTTTGTTCCCCGTTCGAGCAAAATTCGTTGTTCCGGGTATCCGGGCCGTGAAACCCGACGCTGGCATGAGAAGTCGGGGGTGACCTCCGCTCTGTGTAGCGCTGCCAAGGAGAAGAGAGCGAAACGCTGGGTGGATCCGATTCGGATCGAGAGCTTTTAATGGCCCCCCTACTCTCCCTGCCCCCCTGCAGCACGATGATCTTCATTGAAGAGGGGGAGGGGGCATGATCTTCGCGGGTGTGATCAGGCCAGCATTAATGCACTAGATGAGAACTCCCCAGTTAAGGGGCTAGAGTAGTACAGGGATGGGTGACCTCCCGGGTAGTCCTAGTGTTGGACCCTCCGCCCCTTTTGCACGGCTCCATGCAGAGGGAACTGCCGCATCGATGGATCGATTGCTTTTAATGGTCCCCCTACTCTCCCGGCCCTCCCCCATGGCTTGGTGATCTCCATTGAAGAGGGGGAGGGTCCGTGATCCTTGCGGATGCGATCATACCAACGTTAATGCACCAGATCCCATCAGAACTCCGCAGTTAAGCGTGCTTGGGTTAGAGTAGTACTGGGATGGGTGACCTCCCAGGAAGTCCTAGTGTTGCACCCTCCACCCCTTTTGCGCGGCTCCGTGGGGAGAGAGCCACCGCCGATGCATCGAGTGGTTTTAAAGCCCGCCGTCCCCCACGGTGTGGTGATCCCCATTGAAGAGGGGGAGGGGGAGTGATCCTTGTTGGTGTGATCATACCAGCGTTAATGCACCGGATCCCATCATAACTCCGCAGTTAAACGTGCTTGGCCTAGAGTAGTACTGGGATGGGTGACCTCCCGTGAAGTCCTAGTGTTGCACCCTCCCCTCCCTTTTGCATGGCTCTGTGGGGAGGGAGGGCACGTCGAGCCCCGATTCTCGCGGTTGTGGGCAGAGGCAGCGTGGGCAGGCATCCGAAGGCTTGCACGCGGCGCTAGACCGGTTGTCAGCGCTACCTGAGGGTGGGACTCCCTGGCGTACCGCGTTGGTGCCTCGAATGTGATGCACCGCTCGGAAGCCACTCAACGTCGGTGGCCGCGGAACTTACATCTTTTTGTTCCCCGTTCGGGCGAAAGTCGTTGTTCTGGGAGCCCGGGCTACGAAACCCGATGCTGGCACGAGAAGTTGGGGGTGCCCTCCGCTCTGTGTAGTACCGCCGAGGAGAAGAGAGGGAAACGCTGGGTGGATCCGATCCGGATCAAGAGATTTTAATGGCTCCCCTACTCTCCCCACCCCCCCTGCAGCGCAGTGATCTCCATTGAAGAGGGGGAGGGGGCGTGATCCTTGCAGGTGCGATCAGACCAACGTTAATGCACTGGATCCCATCAGAACTCCCCAGTTAAGGGGCTAGAGTAGTACTGGGATAGGTGACCTCCCGGGAAGTCCTAGTGTTGGACCCTCCGCCCCTTTTGCACGGCTCCATGCAGAGGGAACCACCGCATCGATGAATCGGACACTTTTAATGGCCCCCCTACTCTCCCAACCCTCCCCCGCGGCTCGGTGATCTCCATTGAAGACGGGGAGGGGGCGTGATCCTTGCGGGTGCGATCATACCAACGTTAATGCATCGGATCCCATCAGAACTCCGCAGTTAAGCGTGCTTGGGCTAGAGTAGTACTGGGATGGGTGAGCTCCCAGGAAGTCCTAGTGTTGCACCCTCCGCCCCTTTTGTGTGGCTCTGTGGGGAGGGAGCCGCCGCCGATGCATCGAGCGCTTTTAAAGCCTCCCGTCCCCAACGACACGGTGATCCCCATTGAAGAGGGGGAGGGGGAGGGGGAGTGATCCTTGTGGGTGTGATCATACTAGCATTAATGCATCGGATCCCATCAGAACTCCGCAGTTAAGCGCGCTTGGGCTAGAGTAGTACAGGGATGGGTGACCTCCCGGGAAGTCCTAGTGTTGCACCCTCCCCTCCCTTTTGCACGGCTCTACGTGGAGGGAGGTCGCGCCGTGCGACGATTCTCGTGGTTATGGGCAGAGGCGGCGTGGGCGGGCATCCAGAGACTTGCACGCGACGCCAAACCGGTTTTCAGTGCTGCCTGAGGGTGGGACTCCCTGGCGTACCGAGTTGGTGCCTCGAATGCGATGCATCGCTCGGAAGCTTCTCAATGTCGGTGCTCGTAGAACTTACACCTTTTTGTTCCCCGTCCGAGAGAAAGTCGTTGTTTTGGGGGCCCGGGACGCGAAACCCGACGTCGACACGAGAAGTTGGGGGTGCCCTCCGCTCTGTGTAGCGCCGTCGAGGAGAAGAGAGCGAAACGCTGGGTGGATCCGATTCGGATCGAGCGCTTTTAATGGCCCCCCTCCTCTTCCGGCCCTCCCGTGGTGCGGTGATCTCCATTGAATAGGGGGAGGGGGTGTGAACCTCGTGGGTGCGATCAGACCAACGTTAATGCACCGGATCCCATCATAACTCCGTAGTTAAGGGGCTAGAGTAGTACTGGGATGGGTGACCTCTCGGAAAGTCCCAGTGTTGCACCCTATGCCCCTTTTGTATGTCTCTGTGGGGAGGAAACCGCCGCGTCGATGGATCGGGTGCTTTTAATGGCCCCCCTACTCTCCCGATCCTTCCCCGCGGCTCAGTGATCTCCATTGAAGAGGGGGAGGAGGCGTGATCCTTGCGTGTGTGATCGTACTAGCGTTAATGCACTGGATCCCATCATAACTCCACAACTAAGCGTGCTTGGGCTAGAGTAGTACTGGGATGGGTGACCTCCCGGGAAGTCCTAGTGTTGCACCGCCCGCCCCTTTTGTGCGGCTCCGTGGGGAGGGAGCCGTCGTCGATGGATCGAGCGGTTTTAAAACCCGTCGTCCCCCACGGCGTGGTGATCCCCATTGAAGAGGGGGAGGGGGAGTGATCCTTGTGGGTCTGATTGTACCAGCGTTAATGCACCGGATCCCATCAGAACTCCGTAGTTAAGCGCGCTTGGGCTAGAGTAGTACTAGGATGAGTGACCGCCCGGGAAGTCCTATTGTTGCACCCTCCCCCCCCTTTTTCACAGCTCTTTGGGGAGGGATGGTGTGCCGAGCCCCGATTCTTGCGATTGTGGGTAGAGGTGGCATGGGCGGGCATCCGGAGGCTTACACGCGACACCGGACCGGTTGTCAGTGCTGCCCGAGGGTGGGACTCCCTGGCGTATCGAGTTGGTGGCTCGAATGTGATGCACCGCTTGGAAGTCGCTCAACAAAGCGCTTTCGGTGGTTGCAGAACTTATGCCTTTTTGTTCCTCGTTCGTGCGAAAGTCATTGTTCCAGGGGCACAGGCCGCAAAACTTGGCACCGACATGAGAAGTCGAGTGTGCCCTCCGCTCTGTGTATCGCCGCCGAGGAGAAGAGAGTGAAACGCTGGGTGGATCCGATCTAGATCAAGCACTTTTAATGGCCCCCCTACTCTCCCCGCCCCCCCGCGCGTTGATCTCCATTGAAGAGGGAGAGGGTGCGTGATCCTCGTGGGTGCGATCAGACCAGCGTTAATGCACCGGATCCCATCAAAAGTCCATAGTTAAGGGGCTAGAGTAGTAGTGGGATGGGTGACCTCTCGGAAAGTCCCAGTGTTGCAACCTCCATCCCTTTTGCACGGCTCCGTGGGGAGGGAACCGCCGCGTCGATGGATCAGGCGCGTTTAATGGCCCCCCTACTCTCCCGGCCCTCCGCCGCGGCTCGATGATCTCCATTGAAGAGGGGGAGTGGGGTGATCCTTGCGGGTGCGATCATACCAGTGTTAATGCACCGGATCCCATCAGAACTCCGCAGTTAAGTGCGCTTGGGCTAGAGTAGTACTGGGATGGGTGACCTCCCGGGAAGTCCTAGTGTTGCACCCTCCCCCACCTTTTGCACGGCTCTACGGGGAGGGTGGTCGCACCGATCCCCGATTCTCGTGGTTGTGGGCAGAGGCGGCGTGGGCGGGCATCCGGAGGCTTGCACATGGCGTCGGAATAGTTGTCAGTGCTGCCTGAGGGTGGGACTCCCTGGTGTACCGAGTTGGTACCTGGAATGTGATGCACCGCTTGGAAGCTGCTGAACGCAGCACCGCTGGTGGCCGCAAAACTTACGCCTTTTTTTTCCCCCTCTGTGTGAAAGTCATTGTTCAGGGGGCCCGGGCCGCGAAACCCGGCGCTGACACGAGAAATCGGGGGTTCCCTCCACTCTGTGTAGCACCGCCGAGGAGAAGAGAGTGAAACGCTGGGTGGATCCGATCCGGATCAAGTGCTTTTAATGGCCCCCCTACTTTCTCCACCCCCCCGCGGCGCGATGATCTCCATTGAGGAGGGGGGGGGGGCGTGAACCTCACGGGTGCGATCAGACCAGTTTTAATGCATCGGATCCCATCATAACTCCGCAGTTAAGGGGCTAGAGTAGTACTGGGATGGGTGACCTCTCGAGAAGTCCAGTGTTGCACCCTCCGCCCCTTTTGCACGGGTCTGTGGGGAGGGAACCACCGCGTCGATGGATCGGGTGCTTTTAATGGCCCCCCTACTCTCCGGGCCCTCCCCCACAGCTCGATGATCTCCATTGAAGAGGGGGAGGGGGCATGATTCTTGCGGGTGCGATCGTACCAACGTTAATGCACCAGATCCTATCATAACTTTGCAGTTAAGCATGCTTGGGCTAGAGTAGTACTGGGATGGGTGACCTCCCAGGAAGTTCTAGTTTTGCACCCTCCGCCCCTTTTGTGTGGCTCCGTGAGCAGGGAGCCGCCGTCGATAGGTCGAGCGGTTTTAAAGCCCGCCGTCCTCCACGGCGCGGTGATCCCCATTGAAGAGGGGGAGGGGGAGTGATCCTTGCGGGTGCGATCATACTAGCGTTAATGCATCGGATCCCATCAGAAATCCGTAGTTAAGCGTGTTTGGGCTAGAGTAGTACTGGGATGGGTGACCTCACGGGAAGTCCTAGTGTGGCACCCTCCCTCCCCTTTTGCACGGCTTTGCAGGGAGGGAGGGCACGTCGAGGCTCGATTCTCGCGGTTGTGGGTAGAGGCGGCGTGTGTAGGCATCCGGAGGCTTGCACGCGGTGTCAGACCGGTTGTCAGCGCTGCCCGAGGGTGGGACTCCCTGGCGTACCGAGTTGGTGCCTCGAATGTGATGCACCGCTCGGAAGCCGCTCAATGCAGTACTGCCGGTGGCTGCGAAACTTACGCCTTTTTGTTCCCCGTCCAGGCGAAATTCGTTGTTCCGGGGGCCCGGGCAGCGAAACCTGGTGCCGACACGAGAAGTCGGGGGTGCCCTCCGCTCATTGTAGCGCCGTTGAGGAGAAGAGAGCAAAACGCTGGGTGGATCCGATCCGAATCGAGCGCTTTTAATGGCCCCCATACTCTCCCCGCCCCCCCGCGACACGGTGATCTCCATTGAAGAGGGCGAGGGGGCATGATCCTTGCGGGAGTGATCAGACTAGGGTTAATGCACCGGATCCCATCAGAAGTCTGCAGTTAAGGGGCTAGAGTAGTACTGGGATGGGTGACCTCTCGGGAAGTCCCAATGTTGCACCCTCCGTCCCTTTTGCACGGCTCTGTGGTGAGGGAACCGCCGTGTCGATGGATCGAGCGCTTTTAATGGCCCCCCTACTCTCCGGGCCCTCCCCCGTGGCTCGGTGATCTCCATTGAAGAGGGGGAGGGGGTGTGATCCTTGCGGGTGCGATCATACCAACGTTAATGCACTGGATCCCATCAGAACTCTGTAGTTAAGCGCGCTTGAGCTAGAGAAGTACTGGGATGGGTGACCTCCCGGGAAGTCCTAGTGTTGCACCCTCCGCCCTTTTTACGCGGCTCCGTGGGGAGGGAGCCGTCGCCGATGGATCGAGCGGTTTCAAAGCCCAGCGTCCCCCACGATGCAGTGATCCCCATTGAAGAGGGGGAGGGGGAGTGATCCCTGTGGGTGCGATCATACCAGCGTTAATGCACCAGATCCCATCAGAACTCCGCAGTTAAGCATGTGGGCTAGAGTAGTACAGGGATGGGTGACCTCCCGAGAAGTCCTAGTGTTGCACCCTCCCCCCCCCTTTTGCATGGATCTGCGGGGAGGGAGGGTGTGACGAGCCCCGATTCTCGCGGTTGTGGGCAGAGGCAGCATGGGCGGGCATCCAGAGGCTTGCACGTGGCACCAGACCAGTTGTCAGTGCTGCCGAAGGGTGGGACTCCCTGGCGTACCGAGTTGGTGCCTTGAATGTGATGCTCCGCTTGGAAGCCGCTGGTCGCGGAACTTACGCCTTTTTTGTTCCCCGTCCGGGAAAAAGTCATTGTTCCGGGGACCCAGGCCGCAAAACCCTGCGTCGGTGATGCAGGAGCATCGTGACTTCCAAGGCCAGCGTGGAGCCAGTGCATGTGTTTTTAAACACATGGCATATAAGCCTGATAACTTTTTGAAATTGAATTAAAGATGAAGCGCCATATCCTTCGATGAAACATTTATGAAGGAGCGCCTGTTGTAATATATCAGACCTTACGCTCCTGTCTGAATTAGAAGGGAAGGCATTTAATAGATTTAATGCTGTTAGATAGGAATTTAATTGTAGATTTGATAGTTTTAGAGATCGAGAGGGAAACGGAATATCGACACCCTCCTTTGTACATTGTAACATAGGGAGAGCATTCAGAAGAGAAGAGCAGAGCAGAGAACTTGTGGAGAACACCCATGTACAGATTGAATGAATAGAAGAAAGACTTTGATTCAATTCCATGGTTTGTGTTGTTTCTCTGTGTTGGTATTATGCTCATGGATGTTGCTTTCTGTCATGCATTTGCTTTAATATGTTGTGTATGTGATTTCATAGTTGAATTGAAATCTGTGAGAATAGGGAATTAGTTTCAATTGTTTCTCTGTCTGAGCCAGGATATTCCTGCATAGAGTGCAGTCGAATTCATCCGCATAGAGTGCGTTGATGAGGCTAGACAGTTAAACTCTTATTCTCATACGCCCTGAAGTTGATTTGGTTTGGTAGAGCCGTGCAGGAGAAGCACAGGTTGAAATTGAAGTCTCAATGGTAAATCTGAGTAGAAGAAGACAGAGACTGCTGTTGGCAGAAGTGCCCAGAGTCTGAGAGACTCAACACTTTGAGAGCTATTGGAGCTCGAGTGTGAGAATTGTGTGCAAAGTCTCTGAGGGAGTCAGAGTTGACAAATCTTAGGAGGGATAGTTACTTCGTGATACTGTGGGAACAGACCCAGGAGAAGGCTCGAACAGGACGGAGGTTTGGAGCAGAAGAAATCTCTAAGGCGGAGAATTGACGGACAGGGTTCCCAAAGGAGAATCGCGAAATCCCGCTGATCGTCAGATCTGGGAGAAGCTGCACGGAATTTAGTATGAGGTGCAGGAAGGAAGAACCAAAGGCCATCGGGGTTCGGCATATCGGGTCTCCCGGAGGCGAGAGTTCATACAGGTTGAAATCGCGATTGGCGATTTCCTGATTTAATCAGAGCCATCGATCAATAGGGGACAGGTGGCATCAAATCCCAGAAAGTTGGGATTTGGCATTCGAAGTTTCATAGTGCAAGGGAATTGCGACCGGTGAAATCGCGATCCCGCGATTCTAGATAGAGTGGAGAGAGGAGGTGATGTGGTGAGGAGATAGCGCACGTGCCATCGGAGTTCGGGGTTCAGAGATTTGGGGTGCAAGTGAACCACAACACTTCATACGCCGATTTCCCGATAGGGAAATCCCTGAAAAAGACAGAAGCGTTGACTGTTGACCCATCAGAGTTCGGGGTTTTGAGTAGCACGAGAACGTGCACACAGGTTTCACGATATCGCGAAACCCGATTTCCCGAGACAATTGTCGGGAGATCAATAGAGTGTCCTGTGGGTGACAAAATGTTTCGATACGGGATTTGAAGAGTGATACAGCTCTTCGGGCCTGAGACAAAGAAGGTCCTGGTGAAGGCGGTTGGACCGTGGGGGTCACGACTGCACCATTTTGGTATCAAAGCCGGAATATCTTTGCTTTCTGTAGCAGAGAGAAGAAATTTTCGCTATGCCGCCGAGAAGAGGTAGACAATCACCCAATCCAGAGGGAGAAAGGGAATTGTCCAGGGAAAGAGAGATGTCCAGAGAAAGAAGCGGCCATGGACAAAATGTAGAGATGGAGAGGGAATTACGAAATCTTCGTGCCAGAATGGAAGATATGGAAGCAGCGCAGAGATGCACAGGCAATATTGGAGACCTAAGTGACTCCGAGGGTGAAGCGGAAGCTGTACCACAAGAAGAGGTCACAGCAGAGGAGGCATCAACTGTGCGATTAATAAAAGTTATCGCCGGGATGAGCTCCAAGACCAAAATGGATATTCCAGCTTACGAGGGAAGTCTGGATGCATAAGAGTTGCTAGATTGGATCCGAGCTCTTGACACCTACTTCGATTATGAGGATATCGAAGAGGATAAGAAGGTAAGACATGCTGTTACCAAGTTGAAAGGACATGCAGCCTTATGGTGGGACGAGCTACAGGCAGATAGACGTTCCAAGGGAAAACAGAAAATCAAGAGCTGGGACAGGATGATTGCTAATATGAAAGCGAAATTCATCCCCAGAGACTATCAGATCACACTGTTCAGGCGAATGCAGAACTTGAGACAGAAGTTGATGATGGTGAAGGAGTACACCGAGGAGTTTTACAGACTCAACATCAGAGAAAGTCATCGGGAGAGCGATGATGAAAAGGTGGCAAGATACCTGAATGGTCTGAGATATGACATTCAGGATGAGTTAAGCATGGTAACCATCCGAACGGTGGAGGATGCTTACTAGATGGCTCTGAAAGCCGAGGAGAAGCTGAGCCGCAAGTAAGGACAGCGAGGGCAAGGCAGAAGTCAGCCCTGAGGCAAGGCGGTTTCCCAAGAAAGGACTCAGAAGCCCAAGGAGGAATGGCAGAAACCTCAGGGTAAGATTGAGAGAGGTGGAACCTCACAGCAGAGGTAGCCACAACCTGAACAGAGAAGACAATAGACTGATCAGTGAGGAGATTACGCTGATGCGAATGTTCTTCCTCGTACTAGAGGTCGAGGTAGAGGTAGAGGAGGAGTGATCACATGTTTTACATGTGGAAAGAATGGGCACAAGTCATTTGAGTGTCCAAAGAAAAAACAAGCCGGAGGAGAAGCTCACATCACTGAAGCGCAGAGGCGTGATGATGAGAATGAAGACACCGGAAGTGGGAAGTCACTGACGGTACACAAAGTTCTCTTGACACCCGAGAAAGAGGTGGAGGACACAGCTCAGAGGACCAGACTGTTCAGGACCACATGCAAGACCAAGGGCTGGAAATGCAAGGTCATTGTAGACAGCGGAAGCACCGACAATCTCGTTTCGACCGAGATGGTGGAAAAGTTGGAGCTGGAGACAACTGATCACCCGCGTCCATACAAAGTATCATGGCTGCAGAAGGGACATTAGGTGAGTGTCACTAAACAATGTTTAGTTGATTTCAAAATGGGTGAATATAAGGATAAATTCCTATGTGATGTCATTCCCATGGATGTCTGTCATGTATTGCTGGGTAGACCATGGCAGTATGACCGAAATGTTGTTCATGATGGGAGGATGAACACACACACCTTGGAGAAGGATGGGAGAACACACAGCTTGCTTCCGATAAAGGATAAGGAAGTGAATCCGAAAGTGAGCAGCACAATACTTCTCATGAGTGGGAAGGAACTTCTCAGTGAGATGGAGAAGAAAGAAGATCCACAATTCTTTGTGGTCAGGAAACTGAGAATTGTCCTGACTAGCACAAGAGTGGACGACTTGCCAGATGAGATTCAGGAATTGCTGGGAGAGTTCGCCGACATCATCATGGACGAATTACCTTGTTCATTGCCACCGATGAGAAGTGTAAGTCACCATATTGACCTCATACCAGGAGCGAGCTTGCCAAATAAAGCCGCATACAGGTTGACGCTACAGGAAAATGAGAAGGTCAAAAGGCAGGTACAGGATCTGCTGGACAAAGGACTGGTTAGGGAGAGCCTGAGTCCGTGTTCCGTTCCAATGGTACTGAGTCCGAAGAAGGATGGAGGCTGGAGGATGTGTACAGACTCCAGAGCGATCAATAAAATCACCATCAGGTACAAATTTCCACTGCCGAGAATGGATTGCCTAAGTGGGGCAAATTATTTTTCGAAGATTGATCTCAAGAGAGGATATCATCAGATTTGCATGAGGGAAGGAGATGAATGGAAAACAACATTCAAGACAAATGAAGGTTTGTACGAATGGCTGGTCATGCCGTTTGGCTTGACAAACGCGCCAAGCACATTCATGAGATTGATGAATGAAGTCTTGAGGGAATTCATCGGTAAATTTGTAGTTGTATATCTGGACGACATACTGATTTACAGTAAGACGAAGGATGAACATTTAAAGCATTTGGCTATTGTGATGAGGAGGATACAGTAGGAGAAGTTGTTGGTCAACATGAAGAAGTGTTCCTTCATGAAGACAAGACTCGTTTACTTGGGTTTTGTTATTTCGGCGAATGAGTTGAAGATGGATCCTGAGAAGGTGGAAGTAATCAAGAATTGGCCATCACCCAGAAATGTTTTTGAGGTGAGAAGTTTCCATGGTTTGGCTAGTTTCTACCAAAAATTCATTAGGAATTTCAGTGGAATTAGCGCAGCAATGATGGACGCAGTGAAGAAGTGGCATAAGACTTTTCACTGGACAACAGAGGCTGAAAAGAGATTCAATCTGTTGAAGCGAAAGATCACAGAGAAACCAGTGTTAGTGTTGCCAGACTTTCAGAAGACATTTAAGGTGAAATGTGATGCGAGCGGATATGCCGTAGGAGGGGTCTTGAGTCAGGATGACAGGCCGGTTGCATATTTCAGCGAGAAACTGGATGACACAAAGATGAAATACTCCACATATGATAAAGAGTTTTATGCCATCATACATGCATTAAAGAAGTGGAGGCATTACTTGATACCCAAGGAATTCGTTCTATACAGTGATAATCATGCGTTGCAGTTTGTGAGTCAACAGGAGAAGTTGAACCAGAAGCATGCAAAATGGGTAGAGTACATGCAGAATTTCACATTTGTGATTAAACACATTTCAGGGACTGCTAATAAAGTGGCAGATGCTTTAAGCAGGAAATGTTTGTTGCTGCAGGAATTCTGAGTCAAGACATTGGGTTTTGAAAATCTGAAGGATATGTATGCTGGAGATGCAGACTTCGAAGAAGCATATGAGGCAGCTGAGAATCCAGTTCTCAGAAATCAAAGCCCATGGATTGACTACATGATCCAGGAGGGATTGCTGTTCAGAGGCAGCCAACTGTGCATTCCGAATTGCTCCATGAGGGAGAATTTGGTGAAGGAAAAGCACAGTGGAGGATTAGCAGGTCATTTTGGACATGACAAAACATTCACCAAGCTAAGCGAATCATATTATTGGCCGAGCATGCGAGCAGAGGTAAAAAGGTTTGTTGACAGATGCAGGATTTGCCAACATTCAAAAGGGAGAAAACAGAATGCTGGGTTATATCAGCCATTGCCCATACCCGAGAGGCCATGGGAGGCGATCAACATGGATTTTGTATTGGGTTTACCAAGGACACGGAGAGGAGTTGATTCCATCTTTGTGGTGGTGGACATGTTTTCAAAGATGGCACATTTTATTCCGTGTCAGAAGACCAGTGATGTGACCCACATCGCAAACTTGTTTTTCAAGGAAATTGTTAGACTGCATGGATTGCCGAGAAGCATAGTCTTGGACAGGGATACATAGTTCATAGGTCATTTTTGGAGGACGCTATGGAAGAAGCTGGGAACTGATTTGGCATTTAGTTCAGCTTACCATCCGCAGACAGACGGACAGACCGAGGTTGTCAACAGAAGTCTAGGAGACTTGCTGAGAAGCTTGGTGACAGAGCACCATTGTAGCTGGGACAACATGTTGCCACAGGCAGAGTTTGCATACAACGATTCGGTGAATCGGAGTACAGGCAAGAGTCCATTCCAGATTGTGTATGGGACACAACCGAGGGGAGTTTCTGAACTCAGGGAGTCAGAACAGGGTGCAACTAGTAGCGCGAGCGCAGAAGAATTCGCTGAGGCGATGGAGGAACTTCACACGAAGGTGAAGCAGCGACTACAGAAGTCAAATCAAGAATATAAGCGCAGAGCCGATCAACGGAAGAGACAACTTCAGTTCGAAGTTGGTGATTTGGTTCTCGCACACCTAAGGAAGGAAAGGTTCCCAAGGGGAACATATAACAAGCTAAATATGAAGAAGATCGGGCCATGTAGAATCTTGAGGAAATTTGGAGAGACTGCATACGAGCTTGAGTTGCCGGATGGCATCGGGATATCTCCGATTTTTAATATTTCGTATTTGTACCCATACAAGGCTGGAGAAGCAGAGGCTAGAACTGAGGAACCAGTGATCTAGTGGCAGAAGCAATTACCAGTGGCACAGAAGCCTCAGATGGAGTGCATACTGGACAAGCGAATGGGAAAGAAGACCAGGCGAAAGCAGTACTTTGAGTACCTGGTGAAATGGAAGAACCACCCAGTGAAGGATGCCAGCTGGGAGACCGAAGCAGTAATACAAAAGCATGGACAGATCGTGCAGGATCTCATGGACAGGAGCCCATGAAAATTTTCAAGCCGAGGAGTATGATGCAGGAGCATCGTGACTTCCAAGGCCAGCGTGGAGCCAGCGCATGTGTTTTTAAACACATGGCATATAAGCCTGATAACTTTTTGAAATTTCATTAAAGATGAAGCACCATATCCTTCAATGAAACATTTATGAAGGAGCGCCTGTTGTAATATATCAGACCTCGAGCCTTACGCTCCTGTCTGAATTAGATAGGAAGGCATTTAATAGATTTAATGCTGTTAGATAGGAATTTAATTGTAGATTTGATAGTTTTAGAGATCGAGAGGGAAACAGAATATAGACACCCTCCTTTGTACATTGTAACATAGGGAGAGCATTCAGAAGAGAAGAGAAGAGCAGAGAACTTGTGGAGAACACCCATGTACAGATTGAATTAATAGAAGAAAGACTTTGATTCAATTCCATGGTTTGTGTTGTTTCTCTGTGTTGGTATTATGCTCATGGATGTTTGATTTCTGTCATGCATTTGCTTTAATATGCTGTGTATGTGATTTCATAGTTGAATTGAAATCTGTAAGAATAGGAAATTAGTTTCAATTGTTTCTCTGTCTGAGCCAGGAGATTCCTGCATAGAGTGTAGTCGAATTCATCTGCATAGAGTGCGTTGATGAGGCTAGATAGATAAACTCTTATTCTCATACGCCCTGAAGTTGATTTGGTTTGGTAGAGCTGTGCAGGAGAAGCACAGGTGGAAATTGAAGTCTTAGTGGTAAATCTGAGTAGAAGAAGACATAGACTGTTGTTGGCAGAAGTGCCCAGAGTCTGAGAGACTCAACACTTTGAGAGCTGTTGGAGCTCGAGCGTGAGAATTGTGTGCAAAGTCTCCGAGGGAGTCAGAGTTGAAAAAGCTTAGGAGGGATAGTTCCTTCGTGATACTGTGGGAATAGACCCAGGAGAAGGCTCGAACAGGATGGAGGTTTGGAGCAGAAGAAATCTCTAAGGCGGAGAATTGACGGACAGGGTTCGCAAAGGAGAATCGCGAAATCCTGCTGACCCTCAGATCTGGGAGAAGCTGCACGGAATTTAGTCTGAGGCGTAGGAAGGAAGAACCAAAGGCCATCAGGGTTGGGCATATCGGGTCTCCCGGAGGCGAGAGTTCATACAGGTTGAAATCGCGATTGACGATTTCTCGATTTAATCAGATCCATCGATCTATAGGGGACATGTGGCATCAAATCCCTGAAGGTCGGGATTCGGCATTCGGGGTTTCATAGTGCAAGGGAATTGGGACCGGTGAAATCGCGATCCTGCGATTCCCGATAGAGTGGAGAGAGGAGGTGACATGGCGAGGAGATAGCGCACGTGCCATCGGAGTTCGGGGTTCAGAGATTTGGGGTGCAAGTGAACCACAACACTTCATACGCCGATTTCTCGATAGGGAAATCCCGGACAAAGACAAGAGCATTGATTGTTGACCCATCGAAGTTCGAGGTTTTGAGTAGCACGAGAACGTGCACACAGGTTTCGCGATATCACGAAACCCGATTTCCCGAGACAATTGCCAGGAGATCAATAGAGTGTCCTGTGGGTGACAAAAAGTCCCAATACGGGATTTGAAGAGTTATACAGCTCTTCGGGCCTAAGACGAAGAAGGTCCTGGTGAAGGCGGATGGATCGTGGTGGTCACGACTGCACCAGTCGGCATGAGAATTCTGGGGTGCCCTCCACTCTGTGTAGCACCGTCGAAAAGAAGAAAGTGAAACACTGGGTGGATCCGATCCGGATCGAGCGCTTTTAATGGCCCCCCTCCTCTCCCCACCCCCCCGCGGCACGGTGATCTCCATTGAAGAGGGGGAGGGGGGGTGATCCTCGCGGGTGCAATCGGACCAGCGTTAATGCACTGGATCCCATCATAACTCCGCAGTTAAGCGGCTAGAGTAGTACTGGGATGGGTGACCTCCCGGGAAGTCCCAGTGTTGCACCCTCCACCCCTTTTGCACGGCTCCATGGGGAGGGAACCACCACGTCGATGGATCGGGCACTTTTAATGGCCCCCCTACTCTCTCGACCCTCCCTCGCAGATCGATGATCTCCATTGAAGAGGGGGAGGGGTTGTGATCCTTGCGGGTGCGATCATACCAACATTAATGCACCGTATCCCATCAGAACTCTGCAGTTAAGTGCGCTTGGGCTAGAGTAGTACTGGGATGGGTGACCTCCCAGGAAGTCCTAGTGTTCCACCCTCTGCCCCTTTTGCACAGTTTCGTGGGGAGGGAGCCGCCACCGATGGATCGAGCGGTTTTAAAGCCCGCTGTCCCCCATAGCACGGTGATCCCCATTGAAGAGGGGAAGGGTGAGTGATCCTTGCGGGTGCGATCATGCCAGCGTTAATGCGCCAGATCCCATCAGAACTCCATAGTTAAGCGCACTTGGGCTAGAGTAGTACTGGAATGGGTGACCTCCCAGGAAGTCCTATTGTTGTACCCTCCCCCCCCTTTTGCACGGCTTTGCGGGGAGGGAGGGAACCCCGAGCCCCGATTCTCGCAGTTGTGGAAAGAGGCGGTGTGGGCGGGCATCCGAAGGCTTGCACATGACGTCGAACCAGTTGTCAGCACTACCCAAGGGTGGGACTCTGTGGCGTACCGAGTTGGTGCCTCAAATGTGATGCACCGCTCGGAAGTCGCTCAACGCAGCGCCGTTGGTGGCCGCGGAACTTACGCCTTTTTGTTTCCCATCCGGGTGAAAGTCATTGTTTCGAGGGCCTAGGCTGCGAAACCCGATGCCAGCATGAGAAGTCGGGGGTGCCCTCCGCTCTGTGTAGCGCCATCAAGGAGAAGAGAGTGAAATGTTGGGTGGATCCGATCCGGATCGAGCACTTTTAATGGCCCCCCTACTCTCCCCGCCCCCCCGCAGCATGGTGATCTCCATTGAAGAGGGGGAGGGGGCATGATCCTTGTGGGTGCGATCAGACCAGCGTTAATGCATCAGATCCCATCAGAAGTCCATAGTTAAGGGGCTAGAGTAGTACTGGTATGGGTGACCTTCCGGGAAGTCCCAGTGTTGCACCGTCCGCCCATTTTGCACGGCTCCGTTGGGAGGGAACTGTGGAATCGATGGATCGGGCACTTTTAATGCCCCCCCCTACTCTCCTGGCCCTCCCCTGCGGCTCGATGATCTCCATTGAAGAGGGGGAGGGGGCGTGATCCTTGCGGGTGCGATCATACCAGCGTTAATGCATCGTATCCCATCAGAACTCCACAGTTAAGCGCGCTTGGGCTAGAGTAATACTGGGATGGGTGACCTCCCGAGAAGTCCTAGTGTTGCACCCTCCACCCCTTTTGCGCGGCTCCGTGGGGAGCTAGCCACCGCCGATGGATCGAGTGTTTTTAAATCCTTCCGTCCCCCACGACGCGGTGATCCCCATTGAAGAGGGGGAGGGGGAGTGATCCTTGCGGGTGC
>JASDQU010104028.1:70003-88840 GCA_032191745.1 Picea mariana
TTCTCGTGGTTGTGGGCAGAGGCAACTTAGGCGAGCATTTGGAAGCTTGCACGCAGCGCCGTACTGGTTGTCAACGCTGCTCGAGTGTGGGACTCCCTGGCGTACTGTGTTGGTGCCTCGAATGTGATGCACCGCTCGGAAGCCGCTCAACATCGGTGGCCGTGGAACTTACGCCTTTTTGTTCCACGTTTGGGCGAAAGTGGTTGTTCCGGGGGCCCGGGTCGCGAAACTCAACGCTGGCACGAGAAGTCGGGGGTGCCCTCTGCTCTGTGTAGCGCCGCTGAGGAGAATAGAGCAAAACGCTAGGTGGATCTGATCCGGATCGAGCGCTTTTAATTGCCCCCCTACTCTCCCTGCCCCCCCGCGACGCGGTGATCTCCATTGAAGAGGGGAAGGGGGCGTGATCCTCACGGGTGCGACCAGACCAACGTTAATGCACCGGATCCCGTCAGAATTACGCAGTTAATGGGCTAGAGTAGTACTGGGATGGGTGACCTCCCGGGAAGTCCTAGTGTTGCACCCTCCGCCCCTTTTGCACGGCTCCATGCGGAGGGAACCACCCTGTCAATGGATCGGGCATTTTTAATCGCCCCCCTACTCTTCTAGCCCTCCCCCGCGGCTCGGTGATCTCCATTGAAGAGGGGGAGGGGGCGTGATCCTTGCAAGTGCGATCATACCAGGGTTAATGCATCGGATCCCATCAAAACTCCGCAGTTAAGCGCGCTTGGGCTAGAGTGGTACTAGGATGGGTGACCTCCCAGGAAGTCCTAGTGTTGCACCCTCCACTCCTTTTGCGTGGCTCCGTGGGGAGGAAGCCACCGCCGATGGATCGAGCGGTTTTAAAGCTTGCTATCCCCCACAATGCAGTGATCCCCATTGAAGAGAGGGAGGGGGAGTGATCCTTGCGGGTGCGATCATACCTGCGTTAATGCACCGGATCCCATCAAAACTCCATAGTGAAGCGCGCTTGGGCTAGAGTAGTACTAGGATGGGTGACCTCCCAGGAAGTGCTAGTGTTGCACCCTCCCCCCCCTTTTGCATGGCACTGCGGGGAGGGAGGGCGTGCCGAGCCTCGATTCTCGCGGTTGTGGGCAGAGGCGGAGAGGGCGGGCATCCGAAGGCTTGCACGAAACACCAGACCGGTTGTCAGCGCTGCCCGAGGGTGGGACTCCCTGGCATACCGAGTTGGTGCCTCGAATGTGATGCATAGCTAGGAAGCCGTTCAACGCAGTGCCGCAGAACTTACGCCTTTTTGTTCCCCGTCCGAGCAAAAGTCGTTGTTCTGGGTATCCGGGCCACGAAACCTGGCGCCGGCACGAGAAGTCAGGGGTTTCCTTCGCTCTGTGTAGCACCGTCGAGGAGAAGAGAGCGAAACGCTCAGTGGATCCGATCCAGATCGAGAGCTTTTAATGGCCCCCCTACTCTCCCCGCCCCCCATCGACGCGATGATCTCCATTGAAGAGGGGGAGGGGGCATGATCCTCGCCGGTGCGATCAGGCCAGCATTAATGCACTAGATGAGAACTCCCCAGTTAAGGGGCTAGAGTAGTACAGGGATGGGTGACCTCCCGGGTAGTCCTAGTGTTGGACCCTCCTCCCCTTTTGCACGGCTCCGTGCGGAGGGAACTGCTGCGTCGATGGATCGATTGCTTTTAATGGTCCCCCTACTCTCCCGGCCCTCCCCCATGGCTCGGTGATCTCCATTGAAGAGGGGGAGGGGGCGTGATCCTTGCGGGTGCGATTATACCAACGTTAATGCACCGGATCCCATCAGAACTCCGCAGTTAAGCGTGCTTGGGCTAGAGTAGTACTGGGATGGGTGACCTCCTGGGAAGTCCTAGTGTTGCACCCTCCACCCTTTTTGCGCAGCTCCGTGGGGAGGGAGCCGCCGCCGATGCATCGAGTTGTTTTAAGGCCCGCCGTTTCCCATGGTGCGATGATCCCCATTGAAGAGGGGGAGGGGGAGTGATCCTTGTTGGTGCGATCATACCAGCGTTAATGCAGCGGATCCCATCAGAACTCCGCAGTTAAACGCGCTTGGCCTAGAGTAGTACTGGGATGGGTGACCTCCCGTGAAGTCCTAGTGTTGCACCCTCCCCTCCCTTTTGCACGGCTCTGTGGGGAGGGAGGGCGTGTCGAGCCCCGATTCTCGCGGTTGTGGGAAGGCATCCGGAGGCTTGCACGCGGCGCCAGACCGGTTGTCAGCGCTGCCTGAGGGTGGGACTCCCTGGCGTACTGAGTTGGTGCCTCGAATGTGATGCACCGCTCATAAGCCACTCAACGTCGGTGGCCGCGGAACTTACATATTTTTGTTCCCCGTTCGGGCGAAAGTCGTTATTCTGGGGGCCCAGGCCGCGAAACCCGGTGCCGACACAAGAAGTCGGGGGTGCCCTCCGCTCTGTGTAGCGCCGCCGAGGAGAAGAGAGGGAAACACTGGGTGGATCTGATACGGATAAAGAGATTTTAATGGCTCCCCTACTCTCCCCGCCGCCCCCGCAGCACAGTGATCTCCATTGAAGAGGGGGAGGGGGCGTGATCCTCGCGGGTGCGATCAGACCAACATTAATGCACTGGATCCCATCAGAACTCCCCAGTTAAGGGGCTAGAGTAGTACTGGGATGGGTGACCTCCCGGGAAGTCCTAGTGTTGGACCCTCCGCCCCTTTTGCACGGCTCCGTGCAGAGGGAACCGCCGCGTCGATGGATCGGGCACTTTTAATGGCCCCCCTACTCTCCCAGCCCTCCCCCATGGCTCGGTGATCTCCATTGAAGACGAGGAGGGGGCGTGATCCTTGCAGGTGCGATCATACCAGCGTTAATGCATCGGATCCCATCAGAACTCCGCAGTTAAGTGCGCTTGGGCTAGAGTAGTACTGGGATGGGTGACCTCCCAGGAAGTCCTAGTGTTGCACCCTCTGCCCCTTTTGTGTGGCTCTGTGGGGAGGGAGCCACCGCCGATGCATCGAGTGGTTTTAAAGCTCGCCGTCCCCAATGACACGGTGATCCCCATTGAAGAGGGGGAGGGGGAGGGGGAGTGATCCTTGCGGGTGCGATCATACCAGCGTTAATGCATCGGATCCCATCAGAACTCCGCAGTTAAGCGCACTTGGGCTAGAGTAGTACTGGGATGGGTGGCCTCCGGGGAAGTCCTAGTGTTGCACCCTCCCCTCCCTTTTGCACGGCTCTGCGGGGAGGGAGGTCGCGCCGTGCGACGATTCTTGTGGTTGTGGGCAGAGGCGGCGTGGGCGGGCATCCAGAGACTTGCACGCGGCGCCGAACTGGTTTTCAGCGCTGCTCGAGGGTGGGACTCCCTAGCGTACCGAGTTGGTGCCTCGAATGTGATGCATCGCTCGGAAGCTGCTCAACGTCGGTGGTCGCAGAACTTACACCTTTTTGTTCCCCGTCCGAGAGAAATTCGTTGTTCTGGGGGCCCGGGACGCGAAACCCGACGCCGACACGAGAAGTTGGGGGTGCCCTCCGCTCTATGTAGTGCCGTCGAGGAGAAGAGAGCGAAACGCTGGGTGGATCCGATTCGGATCGAGCGCTTTTAATGGCCCCCCTCCTCTCCCGGCCCTCCGGTGGCACGATGATCTCCATTGAAGAGGGGAGGGGGTGTGAACCTTGTGTGTGTGATCAGACCAGCGTTAATGCACCGAATCCCATCAGAACTCTGCAGTTAAGGGGCTAGAGTAGTACTGGGATGGGTGACCTCTCGGGAAGTCTCAGTGTTGCACCCTCCGCCCCTTTTGTAGGGCTCTGTGGGGAGGGAACCGCCGTGTCGATGGATCGGGCGCTTTTAATGGCCCCCCTACTCTCCCGATCCTCCCTCGTGGCTCAGTGATCTGCATTGAAGAGGGGGAGGAGGCGTGATCCTTGCGTGTGTGATCGTACTAGCGTTAATGCACCCAATCCCATCATAACTCCACAGCTAAGCGCGCTTGGGCTAGAGTAGTACTGGGATGGGTGACCTCCCGGGAAGTCCTAGTGTTGCACCGCCCGCCCCTTTTACACGGCTCCGTGGGGAGGGAGCTGTCGTCGATGGATCGAGCGGTTTTAATACCCGCCGTCCCCCACGGTGCGGTGATCCCCATTGAAGAGGGGGAGGGGGAGTGATCCTTGTGGGTCTGATCATACCAGCGTTAATGCGCCAAATCCCATCAGAACTCCATAGTTAAGCGCGCTTGGGCTAGAGTAGTACTAGGATGGGTGACCTCCTGGGAAGTCCTATTGTTGCACCCTCCCCCCCCTTTTGCACAGCTCTTTGGGGAGGGAGGGTGCGCCGAGCCCCGATTCTTGCGGTTGTGGGTAGAGGTGGCGTGGGCGGGCATCTGGAGGCTTACACGCGACGCCGGACCGGTTGTCAGTGCTGCCCGAGGGTGGGACTCCCTGGCGTACCGAGTTGGTGGCTTGAATGTGATGCACCGCTCAAAAGTCGCTCAACAAAGCGCCGCCGGTGGTCGCAGAACTTATGCCTTTTTGTTCCTCGTCCGTGCGAAAGTCATTGTTCCAGGGGCATAGGCCGCAAAACTCGGCACCGACACGAGAAGTCGGGTGTGCCCTCCGCTCTGTGTATCGCCACCGAGGAGAAGAGAGTGAAACGCTGGGTGGATCCGATCCAGATCGAGCACTTTTAATGGCCCCCCTACTCTCCCCGCCCCCCCACACGGTGATCTCCATTGAAGAGGGAGAGGGTGCGTGATCCTCGTGGGTGCGATCAGACCAGCGTTAATGCACCGGATCCCATCAAAAGTCCGTAGTTAAGGGGCTAGAGTAGTAGTGGGATGGGTGACCTCTCGGGAAGTCCCAGTGTTGCAACCTCCACCCCTTTTGCATGGCTCTGTGGGGAGGGAACCGCTGCGTCGATGGATCAGGCGCATTTAATGGCCCCCCTACTCTCCCGGCCCTCCGCCGCGACTCGATGATCTCCATTGAAGAGGGGGAGGGGCGTGATCCTTGCGGGTGCGATCATACCAGTGTTAATGCACCAGATCCCATCAGAACTCCGCAGTTAAGTGCGCTTGGGCTAGAGTAGTACTGGGATGGGTGACCTCCTGGGAAGTCCTAGTGTTGCACCCTCCCCCACCTTTTGCATGGCTCTACGGGGAGGGTGGTCGCACCGATCCCCGATTCTCGCAGTTGTGGGCAGAGGCGGCGTGGGCGGGCATCTGGAGGCTTGCACACGGCGCCAGACTGGTTGTCAGTGCTGCCTGAGGGTGGCACTCCCTGGCGTACCGAGTTGGTACCTCGAATGTGATGCACCGCTTGGAAGCTGCTGAACGCAGCACCACTGGTGGCCGCAGAAATTACGCCTTTTTTGTTCCCCCTCTGAGCGAAATTCGTTGTTCAGGGGGCCTGGGCCGCGAAACCTGGCGCTGACACGAGAAATCGGGGGTTCCCTCCACTCTGTGTAGCGCCGTCGAGGAGAAGAGAGTGAAACGTTGGGTGGATCCGATCCAGATCGAGTGCTTTTAATGGCCCCCCTACTCTCCCCGCTCCCCCGCGGCGCGGTGATCTCCATTGAAGAGGGGGAGGGGGCGTGAACCTCACGGGTGCGATCAGAGCAGCGTTAATGCACCAGATCCCATCATAACTCCGCAGTTAAGGGGCTAGAGTAGTACTGGGATGGGTGACCTCTCAGGAAGTCCCAGTGTTGCACCCTCCGCCCCTTTTGCACGGCTCTGTGGGGAGGGAACCGCCGCGTCAATGGATCGGGTGCTTTTAATGGCCCCCCTACTCTCCGGGACCTCCCCCATGGCTCGGTGATCTCCATTGAAGAGGGGGAGGGGGCGTGATTCTTGCGGGTGCGATCGTACTAGCGTTAATGCACCGGATCCCATCATAACTCTGCAGTTAAGTGCGCTTGGGCTAGAGTAGTACTGGGATGGGTGACCTACCGGGAAGTTCTAGTTTTGCACCCTCTGCCCCTTTTGTGTGGCTCCGTGGGCAGGGAGCCGCCGTCGATGGATCAAGCAGTTTTAAAGACCGCCGTCCCCCACGGCGCGGTGATCCCCATTGAAGAGGGGGAGGGGGAGGGGGAGTGATCCTTGCGGGTGCAATCATACTAGCGTTAATGCACCGGATCCCATCAGAAATCCGTAGTTAAGAGTGTTTGGGCTAGAGTAGTACTGGGATGGGTGACCTCACAGGAAGTCCTAGTGTGGCACCCTCCCTCCCCTTTTGCACGGCTCTGCGAGCAGGGAGGGCACGCCGAGCCTCGATTCTCGCGGTTGTGGGTAGAGGCGGCGTGTGTAGGCATCCGGAGGCTTGCACGCGGTGTCAGACCGGTTGTCAGCGCTGCCCAAGGGTGGGACTCCCTGGCGTATCGAGTTGGTGCCTCGAATGTGATGCACCGCTCAGAAGACGCTCAATGCAGTGCCGCCGGTGGCTGCGAAACTTACGCCTTTTTGTTCCCCGTCCAGGCGAAATTCGTTGTTCCGGGGGCCCGGGCGGCGAAACCTGGTGCCGGCACATAAAGTCGGGGGTGCCTTCTGCTCTGTGTAGCGCCGCTGAGAAGAAGAGAGCGAAACGCTGGGTGGATCCGATCCGGATCGAGCGCTTTTAATGGCCCCCCTACTCTCCCTGCCCCTCCGCGACGCGGTGATCTCCATTGAAGAGGGTGAGGGTGCGTGATCCTCGCGGGAGCGATCAGACCAGGTTTAATGCACCAGATCCCATCAGAAGTCTGCAGTTAAGGGGCTAGAGTAGTACTGGGATGGGTGACCTCCCGGGAAGTCCCAGTGTTGCACCCTCCGCCCCTTTTGCATGGCTCCGTGGTGAGGGAACCGCCGTGTCGATGGATCGAGCGCTTTTAATGGCCCCCCTACTCTCCGGGCCCTCCCCCGTGGCTCGGTGATCTCCATTGAAGAGGGGGAGTGGGTGTGATCCTTGCGGGTGCGATCATACCAACGTTAATTCACTGGATCCCATCAGAACTCTGTAGTTAAGCGTGCTTGAGCTAGAGTAGTACTGGGATGGGTGACCTCCCGGGAAGTCCTAGTGTTGCACCCTCCGCCCTTTTTACGTGGCTCCGTGGGGAGGGAGCCGTCGCCGATGGATCGAGCGGTTTTAAAGCCCAGCGTCCCCCACGACGCAGTGATCCCCATTGAAGAGGGGGAGGGGGAGTGATCCCTGCGGGTGCGATCATGAGAGCGTTAATGCACCAGATCCCATCAGAACTCCGCAGTTAAGCGTGCTTGGGATAGAGTAGTACAGGGATGGGTGACCTCCCGAGAAGTCCTAGTGTTGCACCCTCCCCCCCCTTTTGCATGGCTCTGCTGGGAGGGAGGGTGTGACGAGCCCCGATTCTCGCGGTTGTGGGCAGAGGCGGCATGGGAGGGCATCCGGAGGCTTGCACGCGGCGCCAGACCGGTTGTCAGTGCTGCCCGAGGGTGGGACTCCCTGGCGTACCGAGTTGGTGCCTTGAATGTGATGCTCTGCTCGGAAGCCACTGGTCGCGAAACTTATGTCTTTTTTGTTCCCCGTCCGGGCAAAAGTCATTGTTCCGGGGACTCGGGCCGTGAAACCCAGCGTCGGTGATGCAGGAGCATCGTGACTTCCAAGGCCAGTGTGGAGCCAGCGCATGTGTTTTTAAACACATGGCATATAAGCCTGATAACTTTTTGAAATTGCATTAAAGATGAAGTGCCATATCCTTCGATGAAACATTTATGAAGGAGTGCCTGTTGTAATATATCAGACCTCGAGCCTTATGCTCCTGTCTGAATTAGATAGGAAGGCATTTAATAGATTTAATGCTGTTAGATAGGAATTTAATTGTAGATTTGATAGTTTTAGAGATCGAGAGGGAAACGGAATATAGACACCCTCCTTTGTACATTGGAACATAGGGAGAGCATTCAGAAGAGAAAAGCAGAGCAGAGAACTTGTGGAGAACACCCATGTACAGATTGAATTAATAGAAGAAAGACTTTGATTCAATTCCATGGTTTGTGTTGTTTCTCTGTGTTGGTATTATGCTCATGGGTGTTTGCTTTCTGTCATGCATTTGTTTTAATATGCTGTGTATGTGATTTCATAGTTGAATTGAAATCTGTGAGAATAGGAAATTAATTTCAATTGTTTCTCTGTCTGAGCCAGGAGATTCCTGCATAGAGTGCAGTCGAATTCATCCGCATAGAGTGCGTTGATGAGGCTAGACAGTTAAACTCTTATTCTCATACTCCCTGAAGTTGATTTGGTTTGGTAGAGCCGTGCAGGAGAAGCACAGGTTGAAATTGAAGTCTTAGTGGTAAATCTGAGTAGAAGAAGACAGAGGCTGCTGTTGGCAGAAGTGCCCAGAGTGTGAGAGACTCAACACTTTGAGAGCTGTTGGAGCTTGAGCATGAGAATTGTGTGCAAAGTCTCTGAGGGAGTCAGAGTTGACAAAGCTCAGGAGGGATAGTTCCTTCGTGACACTGTGGGAACAGACCTAGGAGAAGGCTCGAACAGGACGGAGGTTTGGAGCAGAAGAAATCTCTAAGGCGGAGAATTGACGGACAGGGTTCGCAAAGGAGAATCGCGAAATCCCGCTGACCGTCAGATCTGGGAGAAGCTGCACGGAATTTAGTCTGAGGCGCAGGAAGGAAGAACCAAAGGCCATCGGGGTTCGGCATATCGGGTCTCCTGGAGGTGAGAGTTCATACAGGTTGAAATCGCGATTGGCGATTTCCCGATTTAATCGAAGCCGTCGATCAATAGGGTATAGGTGGCATCAAATCCTAGAAAGTCTGGATTCGACATTCGGGGTTTCATAGTGTAAGGGAATTGCGACCAGTGAAATCGCTATCCCGTGATTCCCGATAGAGTGGAGAGAGGAGGTGACGTGGCGAGGAGATAGCGCACGTTCCATCAGAGTTCGGGGTTTAGAGATTTGGGGTGCAAGTGAACCACAACACTTCATACGCTGATTTCCCGATAGGGAAATCCCCGACAAAGACAGAAGCATTGACTGTTGACCCATCGGAGTTCGGGGTTTTGAGTAGCACGAGAACATGCACACAGGTTTCGTGATATCGCGAAACCTGATTTCCTGAGACAATTGCCGGGAGATCAATAGAGTGTCCTGTGGGTGACAAAAAGTTCCGATATGGGATTTGAAGAGTGATACAGCTCTTTGGGCCTGAGACGAAGAAGGTCCTGGTGAAGGCGGTTGGACCGTGGGGGTCACGACTGCACCATTTTGGCATCAGAGCCGGAATATCTTTGCTTTCTGTAGTAGAGAGAAGAAATTTTCGCTATGCCACCGAGAAGGGGTAGACAATCACCCAATCCAGAGGGAGAAAGGGAATTGTCCAGGGAAAGAGAGATGTCCAGAGAAAGAAGCGGCCATGGACAAAATGTAGAGATGGAGAGGGAATTACGAAATCTTCGTGCTAGAATGGAAGATATGGAAGCAGCGCAGAGATGCACAGGCAATACTGGAGACCTAAGTGACTTCGAGGGTGAAGCGGAAGCTGTACCACAAGAAGAGGTCACAACAGAGGTGGCATCAACTGCGCGATTGATAAAAGCTATCGCTGGGATGAGCTCCAAGACCAAAATGGATATTCCAGCTTACGAGGGAAGTCTGGATGCAGAAGAGTTGCTGGATTGGATCCGAACTCTTGACACCTACTTCGATTATGAGATATCAAAGAGGATAAGAAGGTAAGACATGCTGTTACCAAGTTGAAGGGACATGCAGCCTTATGGTGGGACGAGCTACAGGCAGATAGACGTTCCAAGGGAAAACAAAAAATCAAGAGCTGGGACAGGATGATTGCTAAGATGAAAGCGAAATTCATCCCCAGAGACTATCAGATCACACTGTTCAGGCGAATGCAGAACCTGAGACAGAAGTTGATGACGGTGAAGGAGTACACCGAGGAGTTTTATAGACTCAACATCAGAGCAGGTCATTGGGAGAGCGATGATGAGAAGGTGGCGAGATACTTGAATGGTCTGAGATATGACATTCATGATGAGTTAAGCATGGTAACCATCCGAACGGTGGAGGATGCTTACCAGATGGCTCTGAAAGCCAAGGAGAAGCTGAGCCGCAAGCAAGGACAGCGAGGGCGAGGCAGAAGTCAGCCCCGAGGCAAGGCGGTTGCCCAAGAAAGGACTCAAAAGCCCAAGGAGGAATGGCAGAAACCTCAGGGTAAGATTGAGAGAGGTGGAACCTCACAGCAGAGGCAGCCACAACCTGAACAGAGAAGACAACAGACTGATCAGTGAGGAGATTACGCTGATGCGAATGTTCTTCCTCGTACTAGAGGTCGAGGTATAGGTAGAGGAGGAGTGATCACATGTTTTACATGTGGAAAGAATGGGCACAAGTCATTTGAGTGTCCAGAGAAAAAACAAGCCGAAGGAGAATCTCACATCACTGAAGCGCAGAGGCGTGATGATGAGAATGAAGACACCGGAAGTGGGAAGTCACTGATGGTACACAAAGTTCTCTTGACACCCGAGAAAGAGGTGGAGGAAACAGCTCAGAGGACCAGATTGTTTAGGACCACATGCAAGACCAAGGGCTGGAAATGCAAGGTCATTGTAGATAGCGGAAGCACCGACAATCTCATTTCGACCGAGATGGTGGAAAAGTTGGAGCTGGAGACAACTGATCACCCGCATCCATACAAAGTATCATGGCTGCAGAAGGGACATCAGGTGAGTGTCACTAAACAATGTTTAGTTGATTTCAAAATGGGTGAATATAAGGATAAAGTCCTATGTGATGTCATTCCCATGGATGTCTGTCATGTATTGCTAGGAAGACCATGGCAGTATGACCGAAATGTTGTTCATGATGGGAGGATGAACACATACACCTTGGAGAAGGATGGGAGAACACACAGCTTGCTTCCGATAAAGGATAAGGAAGTGAAGCCGGAAGTGAGCAACACAATACTTCTCATGAGTGGGAAGGAACTTCTCAGTGAGATGGAGAAGAAAGAATATCCACAATTCTTTGTGGTCAGGAAACTGAGAATTGTCCTGACTAGCACAAGAGTGGACGACTTGCTAGATGAGATTCAGGAACTGGTGGGAGAGTTCGCTGACATCATCGTGGACGAATTACCTCGTTCGTTGCCACCGATGAGAAGTGTAAGTCTCCATATTGACCTCATACCGGGAGCGAGCTTGCCAAATAAAGCTGCATATAGGTTGACGCTGCAGGAAAATGAGGAGGTCAAAAGGAAGGTACAGGATCTGCTGGACAAAGGACTGGTTAGGGAGAGCCTGAGTCCGTGTGCCGTTCCAACGGTACTGAGTCCGAAGAAGGATGGAGGCTGGAGGATGTGTACAGACTCCAGAGCGATCAATAAAATCACCATCAGGTACAGATTTTCACTGCCGAGAATGGATGATCTGATGGATTGCCTAAGTGGGGCAAATTATTTTTCGAAGATTGATCTCAAGAGCGGATATCATCAGATTCGCATGAAGGAAGGAGATGAATGGAAAACAACATTAAAGACAAACAAAGGTTTGTACGAATGGCTGGTCATGCCGTTTGGCTTGACAAACGCGCCAAGCACATTCATGAGACTGATGAATGAAGTCCTGAGGGAATTCATCGGCAAATTTGTAGTTGTATATCTGAACAACATACTGATTTATAGTAAGATGAAGGCTGAAAATTTAAAGCATTTGGCTATTGTGATGAGGAGGCTACAGCAGGAGAAGCTATTGTGAGTTGAAGATGGATCCTGAGAAGGTGGAAGTGATCAAGAATTGGCCATCACCCAGAAATGTTTTTGAGGTGAGAAGTTTCCATGGTTTGGCTAGTTTCTACCAAAAATTCATTAGGAATTTCAGTGGAATTAGCGCAGCAATGATGGACGCAGTGAAGAAGCGGCATAAGACTTTTCACTGGACAACAGAGGCTGAAAAGAGCTTCAATCTGTTGAAGCGAAAGATCACAGAGCAACCAGTGTTAGTGTTGCCAGACTTTCGGAAGACATTTCAGGTGAAATGTGATGCGAGCGGATATGCCGTAGGAGGGGTCTTGAGTCAGGATGACAAGCCGGTTGCATATTTCAGCGAGAAACTGGATGACGCAAAGCTGAAATACTCCACATATGATAAAGATTTTTATGCCATCATACAGGCATTAAAGAAGTGGAGGCATTACTTGATACCCAAGGAATTTGTTCTGTATAGTAATAATCATGCGTTGCAGTTTGTGAGTCAACAGGAGAAGTTGAACCAGAAGCATGCAAAATGGGTAGAGTACATGCAGAATTTCACATTTGTGATCAAACACATTTCAGGGACTGCTAATAAAGTGGCAGATGCTTTAAGCAGGAAATGTTTGTTGCTGCAGAAATTCCGAGTCAAGGCATTGGGTTTTGAAAATTTGAAGGATATGTATGCTGGAGATGTAGAATTTGAAGAAGCATATGAGGCAGCTGAGAATCCAGTTCTCAGAGATTGGAGCCCGTGGATTGACTACATGATCCAGGAGGGATTGCTGTTCAGAGGCAACCAACTGTGCATTCCGAATTGCTCCATGAGGGAGAATTTGGTTAAGGAAAAGCACAGTGGAGGATTAGAAGGTCATTTTGGACATGACAAAACATTCGCCAAGCTAAGAAAATCATATTATTGGCCGGGCATGGGAGCAGAGGTAAAAAGGTTTGTTGACAGATGCAGGATTTTCCAACATTCAAAAGGGAGAAAACAGAATGCTGGGTTATATTAGCCATTGCCCATACCCGAGAGGCCATGGGAGGCGATCAACATGGATTTTGTATCGGATTTACCAAGGATGCAGAGAGGAGTTGATTCCATTTTTGTGGTGGTGGACAGGTTTTCGAAGATGGCACATTTTATTCCATGTCAGAAGACCAGTGATGCGAACCACATCGCAAACTTGTTTTTCAAGGAAATTGTTAGACTGCATGGATTGCCGAGAAGCATAGTCTCAGACAGGGATACCAAGTTCATAGGTCATTTTTGGAGGACTCTATGGAAGAAGTTGGGAACTGATTTGGCATTTAGTTCAGCTTACCATCCGCAGACAGACGGACAGACCGAGGTGGTCAACAAAAGTCTAGGAAAATTGCTGAGAAGCTTGGTGACAGAGCACCATAGCAGCCGGGACAACATGTTTCCACAGGCAGAGTTTGCATACAACGATTCAGTGAATCAGAGTACAGGAAAGAGTCCATTCCAGATTGTGTATGGGACACAACCGAGGGGAGTTTCTGAACTCAGGGATTCAGAATAGGGTGCAACTAGCAGCGCGAGCGCAGAAGAATTCGCTGAGGCGATGGAGGAACTTCACACGAAGGTGAAGCAATGACTACAGAAGTAAAATCAAGAATATAAGTGCAGAGCCGATCAGTGGAAGAGACAAGTTCAGTTCGAAGTTGGTGATTTGGTTCTCACAAACCTAAGGAAGGAAAGGTTCCCAAGGGGAACATATAGCAAGCTAAAGATGAAGAAGATCGGGCCATGCAGAATCCTGAGGAAATTTGGAGAGAATGCATACGAGCTTGAGTTGCCGGATGGCATCGGGATATCTCTGATTTTTAATATTTCGGATTTATACCCATACAAGGCTGCAGAAGCAGAGGCTAGAATTGAGGAACCAGTGATCTAGTGGCAGAAGCAATTACCAGTGGCACGGAAGCCTCAGATGGAGTACATACTGGACAAGCAAATGGGAAAGAAGACCAGGAGAAAGCAGTACTTTGAGTACCTGGTGAAATGGAAGAACCACCCAGTGGAGGATTCCAGCTGGGAGACCGAAGAAGTAATACAAAAGCATGGCCATATCATGCAGGAGCTCATGGACAGGAGCCCATGAAAATTTTCAAGCCAAGGAGTATGATGCAGGAGCATCGTGACTTCCAAGGCCAACGTGGAGCCAACGCATGTGTTTTTAAACACATGTCATATAAGCCTGATAAATTTTTGAAATTGCATTAAAGATGAAGTGCCATATCCTTCGATGAAACATTTATGAAGGAGCGCCTGTTGTAATATATCAGACCTCAAGCCTTACGCTCCTGTCTGAATTAGATAGGAAGGCATTTAATAGATTTAATGCTGTTAGATAGGAATTTAATTGTAGATTTGATAGTTTTAGAGATCGAGAGGGAAACGGAATATAGACACCCTCCTTTGTACATTGTAACATAGGGAGAGCATTCAGAAGAGAAGAGTAGAGCAGAGAACTTGTGTAGAACACCCATGTACAGATTGAATTAATAGAAGAAAGACTTTGATTCAATTCCATGGTTTGTGTTGTTTCTCTGTGTTGATATTATGCTCATGGATGTTTGCTTTCTGTCATGCATTTGATTTAATATGCTGTGTATGTGATTTCATAGTTGAATTGAAATCTGTGAGAATAGGAAATTAGTTTCAATTGTTTCTCTGTCTGAGCCAGGAGATTCCTGCATAGAGTGCAGTCGAATTCATCTGCATAGAGTGCGTTGATGAGGCTAGACAGTTAAACTATTATTCTCATACGCCCTGAAGTTGATTTGGTTTGGTAGAGCCGTGCAGGAGAAGCACAGGCTGAAATTGAGTTCTCAGTGGTAAATCTGAGTAGAAGAAGACAAAGACTGCTGTTGGCAGAAGTGCCCAGAGTCTGAGAGACTCAACACTTTGAGAGCTGTTGGAGCTCGAGCGTGAGAATTGTGTGCAAAGTCTCTGAGGGAGTCAGAGTTGAAAAAGCTCAGGAGGGATAATTCCTTCGTGATACTGTGGGAACAAACCCAGGAGAAGGCTCGAACAGGATGGAGGTTTGGAGCAGAAGAAATCTCTAAGGCGGAGAATTGACGGACAGGGTTCACAAAGGAGAATTGCGAAATCCTGCTGACCCTCAGATCTGGGAGAAGCTGCACAGAATTTAGTCTGAGGCACAGAAAAGAAGAACCAAAGGCCATCGGGGTTCGGCATATCAGGTCTCCCGGAGGCGAGAGTTCATACAGGTTGAAATCGTGATTGACGATTTCCCGATTTAATCGGAGCCGTCGATCAATAGGGGACAGGTGGCATCAAATCCCGGAAAGTCAGGATTCGACATTCAGGGTTTCATAGTGCAAGGGAATTGCGACCGGTGAAATCGCGATCCCGTGATTCCCGATAGAGTGGAGAGAGGAGGTGACGTGGCGAGGAGATAGCGCACGTGCCATCAGAGTTCGGGGTTCGGAGATTTGGGGTGCAAGTGAACCACAACACTTCATACGCCGATTTCCCGATAGGGAAATCCCCGACAAAGACAGAAGCGTTGAATGTTGACCCATCGGAGTTCGGGGTTTTGAGTAGCACGAGAACGTGCACACATGTTTCGCGATATCACGAAACCCGATTTCCCGAGACAATTGCCGGGAGATCAATAGAGTGTCCTGTGGGTGACAAAAAGTCCCGATACGGGATTTGAAGAGTGATACAGCTCTTCGGGCCTGAGACGAAGAAGGTCCCGGTGAAGGCAGTTGGACCGTGGGGGTCACGACTGCACCAGTCGGCATGAGAAGTCTGGGGTGCCCTCCACTCTGTGTAGCACCGTCGAGGAGAAGAGAGCGAAACACTGGGTGGATCCGATCCGGATCGAGCACTTTTAATGGACCCCCTACTCTCCCCACCCCCCCGCGGTGCGGTGATCTCCATTGAAGAGGGGGAGGGGGCATGATCCTCGCGGGTGGAATCGGACCAGTGTTAATGCACTGGATCCCATCATAACTCCACAGTTAAGGGGCTAGAGTAGTACTGGGATGGGTGACCTCCCGGGAAGTCCCAGTGTTGCACCCTCCGCCCCTTTTGCACGGCTCCGTGGGGAGGGAACCACCACGTCGATGGATCAGGCACTTTTAATGGCCCCCCTACTCTCCCGATCCTCCCCTGAAGCTCAGTGATATCCATTGAAGAGGGGGAGGGGTTGTGATCCTTGCGGGTGCGATCATACCAGCGTTAATGCACCGGATCCCATCAGAACTCCGCAGTTAAGCACGCTTGGGCTAGAGTAGTACTGGGATGGGTGACCTCCCAGGAAGTCCTAGTGTTCCACCCTCTGCCCCTTTTGCATAGCTTCGTGGGGAGGGAGCCACCGCCGATGGATCAAGCGGTTTTAAAGCCCGCTGTGCCCCACAGCGTGGTGATCCCCATTGAAGAGGGGGAGGGTGAGTGATCCTTGCGGGTGCGATCATGCCAGTGTTAATGCGTCAGATCCCATCAGAACTCTGCAGTTAAGCGCACTTGGGCTAGAGTAGTACTGGAATGGGTGACCTCCCTGGAAGTCCTATTGTTGTACCCTCCCCCCCCTTTTGCACGGCTTTGCAGGGAGGGAGGGCACGCTGAGCCCCGATTATCGCAGTTGTGGGAAGAGGCGGTGTGGGCGGGCATCCAGAGGCTTGCACACGACGTCGAACCGGTTGTCAGCGCTACCCAAGGGTGGGACTCCATGGTGTACCAAGTTGGTGCCTCGAATGTGATGCACCACTCGGAAGTCGCTCAACGCAACGCCGCTAGTGGCCGCGAAACTTACCCCTTTTTGTTTCCCATCCGGGTGAAAATCATTGTTTCGAGGGCCTGGACTACGAAACCCGATGTTAGCATGAGAAGTCAGGGGTGCCCTCTGCTCTGTGTAGCACCATCGAGGAGAAGAGAGCGAAATGTTGGGTGGATCCGATCCAGATCGAGCACTTTTAATGGCCCCCCTACTCTCCTCGCCCCCCCGCAGCGCGGTGATCTCCATTGAAGAGGGGGAGGGGGCGTGATCCTCGTGGGTGCGATCAGACCAACGTTAATGCATCAGATCCCATCAGAAGTCCACAGTTAAGGGGCTAGAGTAGTACTGGGATGGGTGACCTTCCGGGAAGTCCCAGTGTTGCACCCTCCGACCCTTTTGCACGACTCCGTTGGGAGGGAACTGCCGCATCGATGGATCGGGCGCTTTTAATGGCCCCCCTACTCTCCTGGCCCTCCCCCGCGGCTCGATGATCTCCATTGAAGAGGGGGAGGGGGCGTGATCCTTACGGGTGTGATCATACCGGCGTTAATGCATCGTATCCCATCAGAACTCCGCAGTTAAGCGCGCTTGGGCTAGAGTAGTACTGGGATGGGTGAACTCCCGAGAAGTCCTAGTGTTGCACCCTCCACCCCTTTTGCGCGGTTTCGTGGGGAGCTAGCCACCGCCGATGGATTGAACGGTTTTAAAGCCTTCCGTCCCCCACGACGCGGTGATCCCCATTGAAGAGGGGGAGGGGGAGTGATCCTTGCGGGTGCGATCATACCAACATTTATGCATCGGATCCCATCATAACTCCACAGTTAAGCGCTCTTGGGCTAGAGTAGTACTGGGATGGGTGACCTCCCAGGAATTCCTAGTGTTGCACCCTCCCCCCCCTTTTGCACGGCTTTGCGGGGAGGGAGGGATGGCGTGCCGAGCCCTGATTCTCGCGGTTGTGGGCAGAGGCGGCGTGGGTGGGAATCTGGAGGCTTGCACGCGGCACCAGACCAGTTGTCAGTGCTACCCGAGGGTGGGACTCCCTGGCATACCGAGTTGGTGCGTCAAATGTGATGCACCGCTTGGAAGCTGCTCAATGCAACACCACCCATGGCCGCAGAACTTACGCCTTTTTCTTCCCCGTCTGGGAGAAAGTCGTTGTTCCAGGGGCCCTGGCTGCGAAACCCGACACCATCACGAGAAGTCGGGGGTGCCTTCCGCTCTGTGTAGCGCCACTGAGGAGAAGAGAGCGAAACGCTGGGTGGATCCGATCTAGATCGAGTTCTTTTAATGGCCCCCCTACTCTCCCTGCCCCCCGTAGCGTGATGATCTCCATTGAAGAGGGGGAGGGGGCGTGATCCTCGGGGGTACGATCAGACCAACATTAGTGCACCGGATCCCATCAGAATTCCGCAGTTAAGGGGCTAGAGTAGTACTGGGATGGGTGACCTTCCAGGAAGTCCCAGTGTTGCACCCTACATTCCTTTTGCATGGCTCTGTGGGGAGGGAACTGCCGCGTCAATGGATCAGGCACTTTTAATGGCCCCCCTACTCTCCCGGCCCTCCCCCGTGGGTCGGTGATCTCCATTGAAGAGGGGGAGGGGGTGTGACCCTTGTGGGTGCGATCATACTAACGTTAATGCACCCGATCCCATCAAAACTCTGTAGTTAAGCGTGCTTGGGCTAGACTAGAATTGGGATGAGTGATTTCCCGGGAAGTCCTAGTGTTGCACCCTTCGCCCCTTTTGTGCGGCTTCGTGGGGAGGGAGCCGCCACCAATGGATCTAGCAGTTTTAAAGCCCACCGTTCCCCACGACGTAGTGACCCCCATTGAAGAGGGGGGGGCGGGGGGAGTGATCCTTGCTGGTGCGATCATACCAACGTTAATTCACCGGATCCCATAAGAACTTCGCAGTTAAGCGCGCTTGGGCTAGAGTAGTACTAGGATGGGTGACCTCCCGGGAAGTCTTAGTGTTGCACCATGCCCCCCCCTTTTGCACACCTCTGCGGGGAGGGAGGGTGTGCTGAGCCTCGATTCTCACGGTTGTGGGCAGAGGCGGCGTGGGTGGGTATCCGGAGGCTTGCACGTGGCGCCAGATCGTTTGTCAGTGCTGCCCGAGTCTGGGACTCCCTGGCGTACCGAGTTGATGCCTCGAATGTGATGCACCGCTCGGAAGCCGCTCAACGCAGTGCCGCCGCTGGCCACGGAACTTATGCCTTTTTTTCCCCGTCTGGGTGAAAGTCGTTGTTCCGAGGGCCCAGGCCGCGAAACCCGACGCCGACACGAGAAGTTGGGGGTTGCTTCTGCTCTGTGTAGCGCCACCGAGGAGAAGAGATCGAAATGCTGGGTGGATCCGATCCAGATCTAGCGCTTTTAATGCCCCCCCTACTCCCC
>JASDQU010104028.1:90672-102938 GCA_032191745.1 Picea mariana
CGCAGTTAAGCGTGCTTGGGCTAGAGTAGTACTGGGATGGGTGACCTCCCGGGAAGTCCTAGTGTTGCACCCTACCCCCCCCTTTTGCACACCTCTGCAGGGAGGGAGGGTGCGCTGAGCCCCGATTCTCGCGGTTGTGGGCAGAAGCGGCATGGGCGGGTATCCGGAGGCTTGCACGCGACGCCAGACCGGTTGTCAGTGCTGCCCGAGTCTGGGACTCCCTGGCGTACTGAGTTAGTGCCTCGAATGTGATGCACCGCTCGGAAGCCGCTCAACGCAATGCTGCCGCTGTCTACAGAACTTATGCCTTTTTTTCCCCATTTGGGTGAAATTCGTTGTTCCGAGGGCCCAGGCCGCGAAACCCGACACTGACACGAGAAGTCGGGGGTTGCTTCTGCTCTGTGTAGCGCTGCCGAGGAGAAGAGAGCGAAATGATGGGTGGATCCGATCCGGATCGAGCGCTTTTAATGCCCCCCCCCCCGGCGGCACGATGATCTCCATTGAAGAGGGGGAGGGGGCGTGATCCTCATGGGTGTGCTTAGACCAGCGTTAATGCACTAGATCCCATCAGAACTCTGCAGTTAAGGGGCTAGAGTAGTACTGGGATGGGTGATCTCCCGGGAAGTCCCAGTGTTGCACCCTCCGCCCCTTTTTCACGGCTCCGTGGGGAGGGAATCGCCACGTCGATTGATCAGGCACTTTTAATGGCCCCCCTACTCTCCCAACCCTCCCCCGTGGCTCAGTGATCTCCATTGAAGAGGGGGAGGGGTCGTGATCCTTGTGGGTGCGATCATACCAGTGTTAATTCACCGGATCCCGTCAGAACTCCGCAGTTAAGCGCGCTTGGGCTAGAGTAGTACTGGGATGGGTGCCCTCCCAGGAATTCCTAGTGTTGCACCCTCCATCCCTTTTGCGCGGCTCCGTGGGGAGGGAGCCACCGTTGATGGATCGAGCGGTTTTAAAGCCCGTCGTCCCCCACGGCATGGTGATCCCCATTGAAGAGGGGGAGGGGGAGTGATCCTTGCGGGTGTGATCATACCAGCGTTAATGCACCCGATCCCATCAGAACTCCGCAGTTAAGTGCGCTTGGGTTAGAGTATTACTGGGATGGGTGACCTCCCGGGAAGTCCTAGGGTTGCACCCTCCCCCTCTTTTGCACAACTCTACGGGGAGGGAGGGTGCACCGAGCCCTGATTCTCGCGATTGTCGGCAGAGGCACTACACATAGTGGAATGCACCCCCAACTACAAAGTTAATGGGTGAATCAAATTTCCATGCTGTCAACATTAATTTCTTAGCTGCAGTAGATGAACAGGGTGAGCAGGCGACTCCAAGCGTGAAAGAGGTATTTCTGAACTCTCCATGGTACGCAGACCTGATATTTGTTTTGCATAATTGAAAATCTCCCCCTGGCCTGACCAAAACTAAAGCTAGGTTTTTGAAATTGAAAGCACTAAAATTTTGCATTCTAGAAGGCAATCTGTATTGGAAAGATCCTGGAGGTAATTTCTTATATTGTCTATTGAAGGATGAAGCTGACAAAGTATTGCAAGATTTTTATGCAGGAGACTGTGGTGGTCATCTGAGCTGGAAGACCATAGCTAATAAAATCCTCAGAGATGGATTCTATTGGCCAACGCTATTCACTGATGTGCATCATAAAGTGACTTTGTGTCATAAATGCTAGTTGTTTGAGGGCAGAAGGAAACTTCTTCCTCTACCCCTGAAACCAATCTCCGTTGAAGTCCCTTTCCAACAATGGGGATTAGACTTCATCGAAGAAATACATCCTCCCTCTTTAGGCCAACACAGGTGGATTCTTACTGCCACAAATTATTTTGAAAAATGGATTGAAGCAGTACCAAGTAGGCAAGCTACTGATTCTGTCATTATTAAATTTCTTGAAAATAATATCTTGTCCCATTTTGGATGTCCTAGAAAAATTATAACTGACAACGCAGCTGCTTTTCGATCTAATAAACTCATAGATTTTTGCAACCAGTATCATATCGGTTTGGGACATTCCACAGCTTATTACCCTCCGGGAAATGGGCTGGTAGAATCATCAAATAAAAACCTAGTAAAAATTATCAAGAAAATTTTGCAAGAAAACAAAAATTCGTGGCATAACAAGTTGGTTTTCGCACTATGGGCTGCCAAACTGACCACCAAAAGGTCAATCGATATGTCACCATATCAGCTGGTCTATGGCACATAAGCGATTTTTCCCACTTCCTTAGGAGTTCCTGTCATGAAATTGCTGCAAGACATGTAAGCCGAGCTGAATGACTCCCAGAGAAGGATAAACCAGATGATCCATTTGCAGTAGTCCAGGGAATAAATTTACAACAAGACTCAGGTAGTCCAAGAAAGCATTAATAATATCTGTGACAAAAGAACTAAAGAAGATGATTTCGAGCTAGGTGACTTGGTGCTGAGATGGGATTCCTGAAATGAAGACAAGGGAAAGCATGGAAAATTCGATAGTCTGTGGAAAGGACCATACATGGTTCAAGCATTCAGAGGAAATAACGCCTTCTTGCTCAACAACAATGATGGGACAGATTTTCCAAGAGGACCTATAAATGGTAGAATGCTGAAGCATTATTCACTGCCTCAGTAGGGACCTGAGGTCACACTTTCCATTGTACAAACCACTTTCATTTTGCTTCCAAGTTTCTGAGTGAATAACTTTGATCAGATGGTTGAATCCCGGAGAGAAGGCCCTAAGCCATTGAACATTGTCTTCCAATTTTCAAAATAAAACAGATCAAGCAACAAAGGAGACTATGGAGAAAGTTTCAGAACATCAGGGATCAGGATTCTTGGCACTTCACAAGGAGAGTACCATCCCCAGGTGGAGCCGTTGTTCTAACCCTATAATTTATAGGATCAACCGGTGACTGAAATGTTATCTCTTCAGTGTTTTTGTTTGTCAAATGATTTTTCATTCTACAAATAATTTGAGGGAAAAGAAAGAAAAAGAAAAGGAAAAGAAAAATAAAAGAAAAAAGAAAAAGAAAGAAAAAGAATAAAAGAGGGCATAAAAGAAATTCAGTAAAGCCCCATGCAATAACAATGACTTGGTCCATACCTTTCAAGCAAGGCCAAGTTCTTTTAAATTGATGTTGATAGGAGTAGTGAATAAGCTTGGCTAAACTATTTAATATTAGCCAAGTGATCTAGGTTAGTTAGTGAATAAATCCGACTAGACTGCCTAATCTTGGTCAAATAGCCCCAGGATAGAGTAATTTCTTAGTCCAACAGTTTAATCTGGGATAATTGTCATAGGTAATAGGGTAGTTTTCTTTATTTGAATAAAATCAGCTTGATGATCAATGTTGAACCATGTCTTTGAGGTTTAAAAGGTTTGATGTCTAACCCCTTGGTGATAGAAACATGTAAAAGCTTGGGAAAACCCATGATATGCACTTATCCTAAGTTTTTTCGGCGCATATGCCTTCACAATGATGCACAACTCATGTATGAATGGCTTAGATGTTCGCGCCTAGATCTACAGTGGACAAGTCTTTCCGGATCCCCCTGACTGTTCTACCTTTAACGGTTGGGGGGGGGGTCTGGAATCAGAGATAATATATGTGCACATTTGAACGGCTCCAGCTTCAACGCCTAGATCTATAGTCTATATTGGATTCCGGAACCCCCCCATCCATTCTGCTTTTAACGGAGGGGGGGGAGTCTGGAATGTGTTTTAAAGATCACGCATAGATCTACGGTTGAGAAGGAAGCGCGCAAATCAACAGGTCATGGTGTTTTTCGGACCCCCTCGGTCAATCTGCGTTTAATGGTGGGGGGGGGGGTCCAAAATGGAATTTTTCTTTGGTGGGCCCCCTATCTATATGTGGCATGAATCCATTGGTCCTGAATCCCACCGCCCATTACTGTCTGACATACCTCATCACCTCATAACATCATTATCCACATTTTCTGTAAGAGTCACCTCCCATAACTCTGTCAGTATTTCTCCCTCATTCACCCATGGTAAGTCCCTTCACCATGGTCTTTTCCCCCAATCAATACCCGCCACATCACTCAACTATATGCTTCAGTCATTGTCACCTGTCATCTCATGCTCTAAATGACCCGTTGGCCATTTGTTACTAGCTAACTTATCCGTTAACTAGCTGACCTGTCTCCTCACGCCCAACGAATATCTGTTCACTCAAAACTACCCTCACCATTTACCCAGTCGTCGCTCCAGAGAATTTTCCTCGTTTTCCTCTCCGTTATAGTCAGCCTCCCACATCTACAGTCTTCCTCGCTAACCTTTGTTTTATTTGCAGGTGTTGTTATAGTGATGGCACCAAAGTCAAAGAGAACAAAAGGTGAGGAGAATCCTTTTCTCCCACCTCCTGTCGACATCAATAGGATTCCTCTGGGCGACAGAGACTACTTAATTGTAGACACAAGATGCGATTTCGACTTTGCAGACCTATAGTCATGGATTAAAGAAGTTTTCTTAGACCAGAGTGACAAAATTGGGCTCTGGGAGTCCAACCTACCCTTGTATCTTTTCCCCCAGATTCACCACTTCCCAGAATTCTCCCTCAAGTGCCAAGCCCATTATATCCCCGAACAAAGAGCCATTGTGTCCTTGTCCGAGGAAGTTATTTTCCTCATCACACCAGAAACCATCGACCAAATGATGCAGATATCCCGAGCCGACTCTGCCTCACCTTTTAACCTCGAAATCATCACAGAGCTCTACCAGAAGCTGTCGTTTCCTCAAAGAGCTTAGATTTTTGAGCTTTTTCTTCCACAATCCACTCAGCTCCCCACTACAAACCCCCCTTATCCTTCCTCCTTGTTCTCAATAAAATTAAACCAGGTCATCACGTCACTATGCGCCTTGCTTGGTTATTTTTCATATCAATGGGTAGAGGAACCCATTTTGGGATTTCTGTCTATTTTCTCCACCGATGAGAAACCCACTACACAGTTCGACTACAACACGTTCCTGGTGGAAAACATTCACGAACAATTCATAAGTTTTACCACAGAAGGTATGTTCAGGTATTCTATAATACTGGCATACCTGTTCGTTTTCTTCCAAGTGGGCAAATTTTCTTTTTCTATGCAGAAGATGGACGAGGATGGTATACCACAGGAAGTAACAACATGGACTTCTCTGCTCAGACATAAATCCACAAAATTCAGTTTGAAGCAGTTCATTGAGAAGTTCTACCACCCAGTGGTGAGTATGCTCAGCGACAGACCCAAACCCAGAATTAATGATGAAATTCAGAGGATTCTACATCTCTTAGACCTTACAAAGACTGGTGATTAGTACCTGTACCAAAATCATATTGATATCAAAGTCTATGTGTGTGAGTTGGCCCCATATAAACTACCCAAGTACTTACCTATTAGAATTTTCTCCCTGGAATACATAAGGCAAATGATAAACTCAGAAGACATACATTTTGTATCTTTGAAGAAGAAGCAACAACTCAGAATCAAAGGGCAGATTAGATCTTTCATTTGCAATAGTCGAGGCGTTGGGGAGGAAGCAAACATGCTGCTAAAAAAAATGAAGTTTTTTGTTAGTTTCACGTGGCACTATGATCCATGCGGGATAATTTCCGAGATGAGAATAAAAAATAAGAATATCCCGTATGTTCACATATCTAGGCTTGAAGTAGAGAAGTTTGCAAACCAGACAGAATGGGAGCCAAACACACCGGTTGAGGCAGAACAACAGGACCCTTTGATTGTTGTTTCAAATACAACTACACCACAGGCTCCAAAGGAGAAAAGGCTCAGGAAGGACACTTCACCTTCTGTCACTGAAGTATCATCTGAGGAGTTCCGATTGCACACAAAGAGGCCGAAAACCACTCAGGCTCCTGACACGGTTGGAGAAAAGGAAATTCCATCCACTATAATGACGAAGGTGGATCGGTCACTCCTTAGTATAAGAAACAAGCATATCATAACCTTAGTATTGCCAAAGAATCCTACATATACTCCACCAGTCAACCAGCCAGGCAAAACAGGACCGAAGCTAAGTATTTTTGAGAAATACGATTTGATGAAGAAAAAGATTCAGATGCTGACCAATAGCACATATGCTCAGTTTTGGAAGCAAACGTTGACTGCACAACATAGGCTGCTATCAACATTTGACACTGAGAAGGGAAGAATGCACATGGCATTTCTCCAAGCACAGGTGCCAGACCCAAAGGTAATCACTGATTACAAAAGGGCAACTTTTGAATTCCAAACTAAGGATGTGCATCCAGCTGATCAAATGGATCTACACAAGCAAACTGGAGAAATGGTTTTCTCCATGTTGGCACATGCTTCCACTGCTGCCTCTAAGTTACAAGTGTCTCTGAATAATGTCCAGACGCAGTTGAAGTTGGAAAAAATATCATCCTTTGCCAAGGATAGCAGGATTAAGACATTGGAGGAAATGGTCTTCAAGATCGGATATGATCCCTTGAATGTGAAAGCAATCGAGGAGATGATTAAGAAGAAAAATTCCATGAGGAAACAATTGAAGCTAACACCTACAACATACTCTCAAGCAAAGGAAATGGCAGAGATAGAAGGAGAAAAATATGAGATGCTTAAGTTGATCATGGAGCAGAATGCAGAATTGAAGGAAATGGAAGCAGAAATGGAGAAACTAGTGAAAGAGAAAGAGAAGTCAAAACCCATGGAAGTCATTCCATTGAGTGCAGTTCCATTCTCAGGAGTGAGCATAGCATCACTAGCAGAAATTCCATCGGCAAATCCACTGACATCTTTGGAAAAGACTGTTGAACTAGATAAATCTATGGAAGAGATGAATCTGCAAGAAATAGAGATTAGCAGGCTCAAAAAAGAGATCGAGAACCTCCAAGAACTCAAATCTTCTTACCTAACTAGCTACTCCAAGGAAAAACAAGTGTCAGACCAACTCAAACAAAAGTTACAACAACTTCAGAAGAAAACAGTGGCAGCCAAAACACTGGCCAAAGTCAAAGAAAGTGTCTGGATAGACATCACCAAGTCTATGAATGAAATATGGCCAATGATACAAATTATGTTTGAGAAAAATGAATTGGTACAAAGAAGTAAACAAGCCATCGAGAAGATTAGAGCAGAACTAGGAGAGATGCCCACCAAGGCTAATGAAATCATCAAATTCCTAAATTCTAAAGCCAAAGAGGAGCTGGAAGATCTGAGAATTGAAGATAGAAAAGATACCATCCTTGAGGTCAAGAGAGTCCTGACCAAGAGAGGACTGATGCTACAGCTAGAAGAAAGGTTCAGGCTATGGACCTAGGGGTACAAAGGTTTTTTAGCAAGATCGAGGCATACAGAAGAAAGGTCTTCCTGGTTTGAGAGTGATAAATGACAAATTGATGATGCTCCCTGATTACAAAAAGAGACTAGCCACTGTGGCTAAGGATAGTTCGAAATTTTCAGGAATACAAGGTAGTATCACTGGCAAGGCATTCCTAGATGCTCTATAGTTGGACATCAACATACAACATGAGATCCGATACATCTTCATCATCAAGCCAACTTTTGCTAAGTACATAGAGATGGATGAAGTTTATCAAAGGTTACTCAAAATCGTCGTTCGCAGTCATCTTCGATGGGAAGGGATTTGCAATCTGATCAAGTAGTCGATGAGTTTTCCAAGCCTAGTCATCTATCCATTTAGACGAGGTCGTGCAGAGGCCTCACCAACGGTTCACCTAGAAAACAACATGAAACTTCGACACATCATCAAATAGTTTCCTAGATTTTTGTAGTTTGTTAAGTTAGTTAAGCTAAAAATAGATTTACCACGTCTTGATCTTTAATGACATGATCGTTTGTAATTTGGGTTATAAATACTTCACTTTTCGAAGTATTGAGGGTTGATCTTTATGCCCTGCAAGCTACCAGACTGTAATATTTTTCAAGAGATCTTCCATTAATACAAAGAGGCATTTCCACAGGATTCTTGCGTGTACTCATTGGTGATGTTTTCCTTTCTAAGTTAAATGTTATTCTCGATTAGTTATCACATTGTTTTCTAAATCTAATCTTTGAAAGTAACGAACGTTGCAGGATTTATATTTGTATACCCTGTTTCTGACTTTAAAAGATTTTAGTGTTTCATCTTCTGATTTTACGATAAAGAAATTTTTAATTGCTTCTTTGTGGTAATTGAAATTCTCTCCTTTTCTGCTATTCCTCATTTTTGCTGCTAAAAGAATCCAACGATTGCATTATCTCGCCCTGTGAAAGGTTTCTTCATTTTCTAGTTTAGATTTGATTTCATGATACAGACCCGATAGCCCAATGGATGTGTAAAGCTCTCTCAACCAACCCAACGAAAACAATAACAAACAAAACAAACATATTTTATTCACCTAGCCTAATATTTTAAATTTGAAACATATCTAAATCATACAGAGAGATCCATCTCTGAAGCTGGTAGGGATAGATCCCAGCTTCGAAGTGGTTGGATAAAGTTACCTCCAGTAGATTTCTTCTTTTCTGACAACCTCTAGAAAATTTACAGAGCGTTAACAGGGTTGGTGACAAAAACCTTGAGGGGTCTGAGAAAGGCTCGAGAGGAGGTGATTGAGAAAACAACCACATCTGGTCCTGAAAAATCTCTGAGCAGACAATAATTGATAGTGAAGATGAAACAAGAAGTTGTAGAGTACCAAGTATTTGATAGGCACATTAAGGCAGAGAATGCACAATTAAAAGAACATAATTCAAGGTTACAGGATGCACAAGAAGAGGTCTCTGCTAAACTCAACAAAGTCTTACGGTTGATCCAATACACCAGAGTGATTCGGAAGGAACTGAGGAGTGAAGCTTCTAGTCTTAACATCCTACAACCAGAGAAATGATGGGGAATGGTTCAATTTTGCAACAAATTTTGAGTATCAGTTTTGATGTTGTTGCATGAGGACATGCAATGACTTTAGCATTGGGGAAATGTCAAGTCTCCATTTTGACACGTCTAATGTCCTATATTACCCTCTATCTGAGCCTATTTACCTATGCTATATATATATATAATTGATTGTTTCCTCCATAAATACACCCGATGACCTTGTCCAGATCCATAAAGAGGTAACTTATGATTAAGGCATGATTTGTTTATTTTTCTTGAGTTAATTTGATTAAATGCTTGATTATGTATGATCCTAATCACTTGACTCTTAAGCAACATTGATCCAGTACCCAGCCTATTACGGTACCAAGGCTCCACCTATTCCGGTACTCGCACAACATTGATCCGGTACCAACATACCCACATAACATTTATCTGGTACTAATATTGCACTTGATCCGGTACTGCTTGGGCACCTAATCCAATACTCACAGATGCAACTGTGTCCATCCGATACCAAACCCCTGTTTCCAAAATTCACCAGTTGAACGAGTATGCTGATGGATATTCCAAGAAGTCAGTTGAATCAAAGTCTCTAAAGTGGTTTTTGAGATCACAATAGACTTCATCACTCATGCACTTCGTGTCATGAGGATGAAGTCCATCCCTCAAAATTCGATATGAATTTCCAATTGTAATATTTAAAAAACTATTTGATAATTATCCTTAGATATTGATAGTAACGACTCACCTTATTTATAAGGGATGATGTATAGGCGATAGAATAGTATGTATGTAATGAAACAAGTATCAATAACATAATAATACATATTTTCATAATGTACAAGATGATGAACTGTTGATTCAATTTACAAGTTGAAGGAATACAAATGATCTGTTGTGCAATTCCTGAGTATGATTAGAATGTTTTAGTCTATTATCTCTTTAGAGGTACCTTGTTGGTTTGGCAAGGGCCCACTGCCCAACCAAGGTAAACCTCCCTGTACATGTTTTGTGTGATTGTGAATATTTAACAGTGGCATGTTTTCAATGATTTCAAATACATTTTAAAGTTCAACACATAATCACTTGCTTCTAAATCAATGTCAGTAATTAGACATTGGACAATTGAACATAATAGATAGTTCCTTTCCTACCTCTGCAGGCTAACATTTAATTGATAAGAGTCTGATGTGTGGGATTGTTAAGAAAATGTTATTATTTTGAGTTTGTAATTGTGGTGTTCTTAGTGGGTACAAGAACAATAGGACTTCATATTTTAACTTCATGTTCCATAATGAAGCCTCTCAATCATGTTGGTTGTTTCCTTTCCTAAAGGAGGTTTGATTGAATAGAATAGAGTTGTGATTGATTTCTGTTTAAGAGTGACTAAAGTTGATTGTTGATTATTGTTTTCGATTGCTACAGGGAACAAGATCTTGAGTTCATCTCTCTATTTCATAAGCCTGGAATGAATAGACTTGTCACCTAAGAAAGAACCTTTTGATTGAGTGTTTGTTTGAGAAATTTTGCTATCAATTTTATCTTCTGAGTTTAAAGTCATGTGAAGTATTCAAAAATTCTAGAAACACAGTATTTTTTTTCCGTGGCTAGAAACAAAGTATTATGTTATTAATTATTTCCTATTTGAGCTATATACAACAAACATAGGTAGGTTACATGTTCTCGGCACATATAGTGTAACAACTCTTTCGATTACGAATCCCAGATTGACATACAAATGAGTGTAATATATTGAACATATTTATACACCAACACCCTTTTTGGACGACTCAGTGGGGAGGGAGCCGTGATGAGCTTCATGATGGATCGGGCACTCTTACCCCTCCCGCACATCTCGACAATGTCCATTGAAGAGGGGGAGGGGGCATGATCCTTGTGGGTGCGATCATACTAGCATTAATGCACAAGATCCCATCAGAACTCCGTAATTAAGCGCACTTGGGCTAGAGTAGTATTGGGATGGGTGACCTCCCAAGAAGTCCTAGTGTTGCACCCTCCCTCCCTTTTTTTCACGGCTCCGTGGGGAGGGAGTCATGACAAGCTTCACGATGGATCTGCACGCAGCCCAAGTTCTCCCATATGTTGCAGAATTGGATTGCGTGAGAATCCAGAGGGTTCCACGCGGCGCCGGAGGGGAGGAATCGGTTGCCAACACTGCTTGACCTGAGGGTGGAACTCCAAAGTAACAAGGTGGTGTCTACACCACTCAAAATCCGCTCTACGTAGCACCGTCAGTGGTCGCAGAACTTACTCCTTTTTTTCCATCTTCTTCCTTTCTTTTCTTATTTCCTCTCACATTTCTCTTCATTTTTATTTCCAGATGAGAGGCGTTACGCAAAATCTGACACTGTCTTGAGAAGTCGTGGATTCCTCCTGCTCTGTGAAACATCGCTGAGGAGAAGAGAGAAAATGTCGGGTCAGATCAAGCGCTCTTAGTGGCCCCCTTCCCCCTCCCCCCACAGCTCAACAATGTCCATTGAAGAGGGGGAGGGGGCGTGATCCTTGCGAGTGCGATCATACCAACATTAATGCACCTGATCCCATCAGAACTCTGTAGTTAAGCGCTCTTGGGCTAGAGTAGTATTGGGATGAGTGACCTCCCAGGAAGTCCTAGTGTTGCACCCTCCCCCCTTTTTGTACGACTCCCTAGGGAGGAAGCCACGATGAGCTTCATGATGGATGAAGAGCTCTTGCTCCTCCCCCACAGCTTGACAGTGTCCATTGAAGTGGAGGAGGGGGAGTGATCCTTCCAGGTGTGATCATACTTATATTACATCATTGAATTTGGTGCTTTAAAAAGAAAACAAGGTGAATCTATAACTGATTTTTCTAAAAGGTTCAATAAAATGTATAATAAAATTCCAGATGAAATTAAACCTTTAGAAACATCAACCAAAATCACCTTTGCCAATGCCTTTGATGCTGAATTTTCTCTGTTATTGAGAGAAATTAGGTCTTCTACTCTGAGTTTGATGCATGAAGCAACTATTGAGGTAGAATCCAACATACTAGTAGCAGACAAGTTAAAGTCCAGGGTTGATATAGACAGGAAAAAAGAGAAAGAAGAGATTCCTTCTTCTTCTCATACAACATCTGATTCTAAGATGGATGAAATGGCCAAAATGTTAAAAATCTTGACATTTGAGATGGCTAGGTTGAAAATGGAACATAAACATCCCAACAGACCTAAATAGGGATACAGAAACCCTAACCAGTTTAGTAGACCTAATAATGTACCTCAAATCATACCAAGAGAAAGGAGGAATCAAGAAGATCAAAACGTTTTGCCCCCTTTCCAAAATAATGCAGTAGAAGAGGTTGAAGAAATAGATGATACTGAAGATGACCCTGTAGTGCATTTAAATGATTCATAATCATCTCCTACTCA
>JASDQU010104029.1:1485-24190 GCA_032191745.1 Picea mariana
CATGTTTTCATTCCTTTCTTCTCCATGTCCATTGTTCCTTCAATGCTCAAACGGACATCCATCCCTCTGACTTCATCTTCCTGGCTATAATTTCCTTGTTCCTCTTCCATTACTCTAGACTCTAAACTAATCTTGATATAGTTGTTGTTAACTCTGCAAAATGTGCAAACAACAAAACTTGTCAGGCTAACTATTTCAACAATTTCATGAGAATATGAACCATTCTGGTTCAATAATACATATCATAATTCTTTCTTCTGATTTCCTAGAAATTTGAATGCCTTGATCAATTTTTTTATTTTTTTTCTCTGGGTGGATAATTATATTCCACTATCCAAGACCTTTCTAATGCCTTCTCACATGCTCAATTCCGAGTCTTGAGTAGAAGTTATGGCTGCATGGAGCTAATTGGGTCTTATAATTTACCCTTCACTGGTTCTGTTGTATCTTTCTCATAAAATCTCTGTTTGACGAACCATTTACACCATTAGAAAGATCTATCCGAGCTCTTTTATTTGAGTTGTAGAGACAGAGTGTGCCTTGGCACACTTTGTTCACATGGTTTTTGAGTTTCTAAAAATGCTCTTAAGGCCCTCAGAAATGTGCTGCAAAAAGATGACGTTCAAATGATATAAAACGTCGTAGAAATTGACTAGTTTTTTACTGTTGTTCACCCTTCAAGCAACTTCGCACACACAAAATTGCTACCTGTAACGCATATTTACCATGCACAGCAACCACACAAGGTAAATCGTGCTTCGCGCACTTAAAAACCACTATGTATCATTTCTCTATCACGCCAATAACTGTTCATTGCTTTTGTGTTGCACACCAATAACTTGCACACACTACTTTTATGTCGTGCGCCAATAACTTGCGCGCACTACTTTTCTGTCATGCACCAATATCAACCGCATGCAAATAATTCGTGCACATTTCACTCGACACGCCACACCATGCCAGAGTTTAGTACTTCTCCTCCACGCATTAAAACTCTGCGTGCACCACTAACTAAGTTGTCACGCATCAACATTTACCCAAATTGCACGCGCAACTACCAAACTCCACTGCGTTGTGCCAATAATGGGCACACCATGCGTGCCACTATTATGTGTGTGCACACCATGCAATGCTAAATTTAGTGCACGCATCCGCACACAATATTCTTCCGCGTGGCGCCACAATTTACCGCACGCACCTGCACACCAACTTTTCCACGTGGTGCCAAAATTTACCATGGACACTCTGTGACTTGAAATTTGTCCACTTAGAAATTAATCTTTTGTGAATATTCACTTCAACTGACCTTTTCCGACCCATCCAGGCTCAGTGTTGGAACTGAGGCTCTGATACCATATTGTAACATCCCCTGCCACCCACAGGCCGAGAAATTCCACTGCTCAGACACTTTACTTAGCTCTGAAACCGTTATGTAATGTCCTCGGCCATCCATGCTGGGCCACGCTATGCCAGAGAAAAAATACATTCTCTGTGCGGGACATGTTGTAACATACTCAGCATCCAAACTGAGCTATGCCACATAAATTTCTATCTGCATGTGATTTAAACATATCCACACACATAAATCTTGTGGAAGCATTATATATAAAATGTAGGCATACAAATATATCTATAAATACACAGATTCACACTGAAATCACCATAAACATACACATGCATCATATACAAGAAATACCCACAAATATACAGATAGTCATAACCATGCATAAGATAAACCCATAAAATTGAACAAGTAAATAATAATGCAGTATGTAATTTTATCACACAAATGGCACTTATCTTGGTAATAATGTCACCAACTGCGTGCAGACCATCCACGAACCTCCCATCCTTAGACCACACTTTTCATCACTCTCAACAGTGAGTCACCCCTAAGCTGGGACTAAACTCCACCCGGGCAAAGGGATTCCTAACCAGGCTAAAGGCTCATGGACAACAGGAAATACGCCGTCCCAGGTGCTCTCTCAACTAACAACCTATAGTCCCTCATTCCCCACATGCCAGTCCCACCTAAGGAAGTGTGCCCCTTCTCTGCTCAAAAGTCCCTTGGCTGCCCCACTTCCCTTCCAGGGCTTTAGCAACAGGTTGGACAAGAAGTCTCAGAGCCCTGTAGTTGTAGTTTATCACCTTCAAGAAATCAATTCCTAGAAATTCTCTCACCTGGAGAGAAATTTCTCATGGACCTGAAAACCCACCTCTTAAATATCCCACGGGCCTAACAACCTGCTTCCTCAGTATCCCATGGGCCTGAAAACCTACTTCTTCAGTATCCCATGGGCCTGACAACCTGCTTCTTCAGTCCATCTTCCCAGCTAACCAGCTACACGAACCTCTGTGGTCATGGATACAAGCTTCATATAGTGACAAAAAGTATGGAGGATAACTAACTGTGTGAGTGAAAAATTGTCATGGAATCATGGCTGGCTCATCATTGAATGATCGAATAAATCATGGAAAATATGATGGTCTGAATGATGGGGAAGTGTGAAAATGAGCTAAGTCCCAACAATATGTATGCATGTTTCTAACTTGACACTTTTCATGTTGGGAGCTACTTTGGCCCACTTGTCCACAACTTTGGAACTTAGGATAAAATAATTATTCATACTTTATGATTTAAGATATATTAATATAATATTCCTTTTTGTTTCAAGCTTCCTATCTTAGCCCCTTTCCTTAACTTAGCCCCTCCCTTTCCCTCACTAGTGGATTTTAGTCCCCCATCTCTTTTATCGGTCTGCGCTCAACGATGTATTTTATATTAAATATGAGACATGTACAAAAACAGGCGCACTGGCCTTTAACATATAGGATCTCTGGCCTAATCAAAATATAAGCATCCTAGCTTATAATAGCTGGTTCACCAACCTATAAAACATATCATATACACAAAGGCTCTCTAGTCTCCACATCGCATGCACTTAAGATGATGTGCACGGTATCCTGGAATGTGCACCCTTCCTCATTTTACTGCGCAGTACATGCGCGCACTATGCCATGAAATGTGCATACAACAAATGATATCAGAAAACCTCACCATCTTAAGTACATTGTATTTACATTTATGATTGGGTTCGGTCTTAGGGATATTACAAACCTATTGGAAAGCCATTGGCTCTCCGAATCTATCCCAATCTATGGCTATGTTGATTTCATTTGATGGATGTTCTTTTCGACCCCACATAATTCTTCCTTCTTTTATGGTCCAATTAGGTGGAAGTACAATGTAAGTTGATGTTCAGGTGGTTGATGCACCCCTTGACTATAATTTTCTACTAGGGCATAATTGGACTTATGCCATGACCACGATCGTGTCGTCTATTTTCCACACTTTATTTTTTCCTCATGAAAGGAAAATAATGATGATTGATCAATTGTCCTTTGTGCATGCTACTCCTAATGCATCAGTTGGACCTTTGATCCTAGTGATCGATAATTCTTGGCAGGAAACCGAGGATGTTGGTGTCGGAATGTATTCCTCTCTCATGGGCAGTGTTTATTTTGTGGCACCAATCCATCACATTCATGCCATTTCTAGTAGGTCTTCATCATCAATGAGGTTTGTTCCTTTCCATACTTCATATTTCAACGACCCTTGGACCCTACCTTCCCTGACTATGTCATGTGATTGTCAGTCACACATTGGGATGGAAATTCCACTGTCAGTGATAGAGATTTTGTATCAAGCTATTCTTAACACTATTGCTAACCTAGATCCTTTCTCCTCACAGAAGGATGAGGAGGATCCAATTCTAGATCTCATATGGGCCACCCAATCGTCTTGTTCACACAATTTCCTCGAGATACTTTACCTTCCGATGAAGCCATTTTAGAGGCCATAAATGGTCTAGATAGGCCTTGGGAAAATATGCATCATCGCTCCTATTTCCTTTCAGAACTTGTTAGGATCAAACAGGATGACTTTAGATCTACCTTGAGTGAGATGGTCAGTCACGTTGTGGTTTCACTAGATATGCATGGTGTTTATGCTGAAGTAAATATGGATAATAGTTCTCTAACCATCACAATCGACATCTCTCGAATTCCTGGAAAAATTGAGAACGCATATATCGGTGTTGATTTTTCACCTAAATAAATTCATACCTACACTGATCTCTTCAAATAATTTAGTGACGTATTCGCTTGGTCATACAAAGATATGTTAGGAATCAACACTAGCATTGTAGAACATGAGATAAAGAATTATCTAGATGCTAGACCTGTTTGACAATGTCTTAGAGTTGTTAATCCTAGGAAGGCCTTTGTTATTAAGGCAGAGGTAGAGAAGCTACTTAATGTTGGTTTCATCTACCTAGTTCCCTTGACCAAATGGGTGTCCAACCCCATTCTAGTGAATAAGAAGCAAGGAACCATCCATGTATGTATGGATTTTCGAGACCTTAACAAGGCTTGTCCTAAAGATAACTTCTCGACGCCTTTCATTGATCATATTTTGATGAGTGTGCAAGAAGCGAATTTTTTTCTTTTATGGATGGATTTTCTGAATATAATCAAATTCAAATCAAACCCGAGGATCAACATAAGATGATGTTTATTTGTCCTTGGGGTACTTTTTCATACCAGAAAATTTCTTTCGACCTTAAAAACACTGGAGCAACCTTCCAACACACCATGACCTTTTATTTTCATGATCTCAAGAATATTGTCAAAGCTTACAATGACAATATCATTGCTCACTCTCGCAAGAGAGTAGATCACTCCACTCACCTTCTATTAGTATTTGAGAGATGTCATTACTATGTCATCTGTTTAAACCCTCACAAGTGCATATTCTTCATTAGGTCTAGCCATCTCTTAATATTCTTAATCTCTAAGCATGGGATCATGGTGGATCCTATGAAGGTTGAGGAAATAATTCAATTTCCTCCCCCACACAACATTCGAAAACTTCAGGGTTTACAGGGGAAGGATAACTTCTTGCATTGGTTCATAGTGAACTATGCCAATTTGAATAAGGGTTTAGTGTGCCTTTTGAAGAAGGATACTCTATTTTTATGGGATGAGCGAGCCCATGAATCCTTTGATGCTCTTAATAAATAATTGGTATCGGTGCCTCTACTGAAGCCTCCATACCACAGTAAAGACTATTTCCTTTATATCTCCACGTCCGAAGGGATGGTTGGTATGGTTCTGGTTTAGGAGGATGATGAACTCCATGAGCACATTGTCTACTATCTCATTCAAAACTTAGTCGTTCCTGAACTTAAATACTCTTGTTGGGGCTAAATATACGCACTATTAATTCCCACATTTAATTATCAATCGGGGCTCGTAAGCTTCGAGGTGTAGGCATAGGAAACACAGGATCAAAGCCTAGTCTAGCCTAATCTAAAGCTGGCAAAACAATCTTCAAACCCACACCGCAGGAAATTAACACTAAGGATTTATCACTGGGACACATGAATAACTTAGTGCTATAAGGGCTTAGATCACAGTCTTTCATGCACTCATGGTGATGTTCATGTGATTAATCTTGAGTAGCATACTTAAGTTTTTATGTCCTTCAATGATTATTTCCTATAGCAGATCCACACTTAAATGCAATGACAGAAACAACCAAATGGAAATGAATTCAAATGACAAGAAATAAACTAATGGGAAATCCAAATCACGATGAAAGAAAACTAATAATGACCAATAAGCAAAATCAATCTAAAATTCGATCTCAAGAACAATTCTTCAAATGGTTACAAGTGTCAACAATAAGAGTGGACTCTACATGAAAATGCATAAAAGAATAATGAATATCTGATTAATGACAAGATTGGCCAATGAGAAATGCACTCTGTATTTTCCGTGTTCAATGGTTGACAACATACTATGCATATTAGTGCATGAAACAATATTTAAGAATCACATGATTACATTAGTCTTCAAGGTACATGTGTTATATGTTTGTGATAATAAGACAAAGAAATGTCAACAATAATCACTAAAGAATCATCTTATCCAGAACCTGAACCCAAAGTCTGAAACTTGAATATGATAGACTTTTTAATCCATGCACCAACATTGATATAGAAATCACAATAAATATATCAGTCATATGAGATATTGTACGGTTATGTTTCAAGAATGTCGATTCAATAAAAAGAAATGATATACACCATGTGTTTCAAATCTCATGAGCAGGGATCAAATCCAATGTTCAAAAGTGACTTTATAAATGTTACTAAGAGAATATTTTTGTCATATGACAGAGGTGCAAATAGTGATCATCTCTTCAAGCAATGATACCACAAACATATTGTTTATGCAAACCAGATTCTTGGCACCGAGACAGTGTAGAAATGGATTTTATAATTGTCACATGAATCAAGTGTCAACAATGTTCAAAGGAGCCAAAAAAATTCAGTTGTGTAAAACAACAAGTGGTGTTATAAAATTGGAATAAATTTGCACACATATTAAGAATGATCTTGAATCTTATTAGTATTGAAAAGAAAACCAAAACTACAATTAAATAGAAAACTAGTTAGAAAGCACACCATAAAATAAAATGAAAATATAATGGACTAAGACTAAATAAAAAGAACATAGCAATGCTTACCCACACTGAGGGGCCCTTCCCAGGTGGCTAGCACTGCTGAGAAAGATCAGATCAATCCAAGGAGATGCACAGTGGATCAGCAACAATCATCTTTTCATTTAATCATGGAACTCTGTTTTTACATGACAACCAACTCCTTAAAGCTTTCTCACAAAAACAAATCTCTCACTTACAAAAACTTCATGAAAATAATGGCTTCTTCTCATAGCCCTATGAGGCTTATTTATACATGAATAATCATTGATGAGTGGATGGGACCGAATCCCAATGCTCAGATTTCAAATATTACATTTTTAGATAAAATCCTCAAAAATATGGGTTTTATTGCAATTTGGGCAGATTCGATTTAGTCCCCCATCCATATCTTCCAAACCAATTCTAATTTTGAAAACCTGCTCGCGTCTTACTCAATTTTCCATATTCTAGACAAAACCCCTTTCGTAGAATTTCTAGATCTGATGCCATATGCATGAAAATCGAGGTGCAAGTTGGCAGTTTGAGTTTTTCAATAATTTTAGCAGAATCATTCCCCCTGAGCTAGAGGTCCACATGTGTGAGCTGGGTGAATTCTGTCACATGTGTCCACATGAAAAAATCATTCTGGACAAAACCCATGTACCCAATTTTCCTCTAGAAGCTTTCGGAAATTTCTAATTATTTCTAGTACCAGATTAGCACAGTTGGTACCGGATTAGAACAATTAGTACTACAATCTTGTAGCCAGGGGTTTAGTACCATATGAACACAATCATGACTATGGGTACCGGGCCAACGTGATGGTAGTATTGGATGGAGCTAGTAGCGGAATAGGTGCAATCTGGTATCGGATGAAGTTGGTACTGGAAGAGGTAGAGAGCTGGTACTGGATGAACGCAAAGGTAGTACTGGATCACTGCAAAGTATTGGATGACATGGAGTGTGGGTACCGGATGAATTTCCAGGAACTGGTTTACTGTAGAACCTTCTGGTACCGGATGACCTACAATGCGAGTACCGGAATAGGAACAATACAGGTACCGGAACATGGACAGTGCATATACCAAAACCTGAACAGTACAGAACATACTGCTTGGACATAGAAACATAGGATTAAACCATCATCGACAAAACTATTGTACAATCATCCTTTTAATCACTAAAAATATGGAAAACTATGTATTAACCACATAGGATGAATAACAAGAGATAATGGAGGTTTATGGTGTAATTAGCGATATATTATTGACGAAATGCAGGGAGAAGGTGTAATGATAAGTGTATTTGTATGACGGAAAGTATGACAAAACATGAGCTCAATAAATCTCACGTAGAGAAGCTAGCCTTGGTCATCGCACATTCAGTTCAAATATTACGACATTATATATATTACTTTGAAAAATTACCGTAGTTGGAGATATCAATCCATTTCAATACGTCCTTACCAAGCATATCATAGGGGGAAAATACAATTAGTGGATTTTTACTTTGTAAGAGTTTGATCTTGATTTTTTCTTCGGCAAAGTCTAAGAAATCCCTAGTTTTTTCCAAGTTGATATTAGACTTCCCTCGACTAGATGAGGACATTATTCATGACGATTCATTCATGGATGAACATATATTTTGTATCTCTTCTTCGGACCCCTAGTATGGAGACATTCTAATTTATCTTCAAACCTTGAAGCTATCCCAACATCTGTCGAGAGACAATCGACGACATATATGTAATCAAGAAAAAACCTACCTTATCATCGACGACACTTTGTATCATCGAGGAGTAGATAATATTTTTTTTCGTTGCTTGAATCACAAGGAAGTTGAGTCAGTTCTCAATGACTGTCACAGTGGGGCTTGAGGTGGTCATCTATCTGGGATTGCGACAACCCAAAAAATTTTGCAAGCCGGTTATTTTTGTCCATCAATTTTTAAAGATTGTGTTGAAGTGGACAAGAAGTGTCACCCTTTCCAGGTTTTCTCTCAGAAAATGCACTCGCATCCATCCCCTCTTCACCCAGTCATCATCGTCGATCCCTTCACCAAGTGGGGGTATATTTTATGGATTGTAACCCAAATTTGTCTAGGGGGCATCAACATATTATTGTCGCCATGGATTACTTCAATAAATGGGAAGAGGCCATTCCTACCATTAGATGCGATGGTAAGATGACAACATTATTTTTATTCAACCAAATTATAGCCCGGTTTAGAATCCCAAAGGAGATTGTCACTTATCATGGTAGTCACATTCATAATTACATGATGAAGGAGTTAGAATCAAAACTAAGGTTTAATCATGGTCATTCTCCCCCCTATTATCCCCAGAAAAATGGATTAGTAGAGGCAACGAATAAATTTCTCAAGACCATCTTGCAAAAAAATGTTAGCTAGAGTAAATCTGACTGACATCTAATGCTTTACCCTGTGCTTTGGGAATATCAAACCTTGGTAAATACTTCCACCAGTTTTTCTCCTTTTTATTTAGTACATGGCGTGGAGTCGATCCTTCCGATTGAATGTGAAATCCCATCCTAAAACTGTCAATTGAGCTTCTACCTGACACATCCAATCTTGAAGAATTCCTTGTGCACCTGGAGCATCTAGATGAGTAGCGTCAAGATCCCTCTATGAATATAGAAGAGAATAAATGACATGTTAAGGCTCAGTATGATAGGTATGTCTGTCCTTGGCAGTACATTGAGGGTGACTTGGTTTTCCTGTATGACCAAGCCAAAGAACCGTTGGGGACAGGAAAGGTCAACCCCATGTGGCACGGTCCATATATCATGCGACATGTTTTAGAGAAAGGATCCTATGAGTTGGAATATTATGAAGGGAATATGTTGGATGAGCCTAGAAATGGGCTCTACCTCAAAAGATATTATGCCTAAGCCCTCAATCTTGGGAGTGACTTTTTGTATACTAGTGTATCTTAGTTTATATACATCTTTTCCTTTGTGTCGTCGGCGTGCTTATCAAGTTTTCCCTTGGTTGGAAGATGTCAATGGAGTCTTCAGTTTACTTTGGATTCACAGATGATGTCAGTCCTCATACACAAAACATGGATTCCACCACTTGGGTCATTTACTCAGCTAAGGGTCAACTTGTATCTTTAGGTGGTGTTTTTCTAGAGCCATCAATGAATAATGTGGTTGAGTATAGCATCGTTATAGAACTATTACACAATGTCATTTCACATGGTGTTTGGTATTTAGAGGTTCTCTTGGACTCTCAGTTAGTCATATGTAAGTTAAACGACAATTACCATGTACGATACCCTACTCTATTCTGATGATTCCTACAGGTACAACTTTTGGAATGATACTTTAATTTTCTTACTTATAATCATATACCTAGAATTTCTAATTATGTATTCGATGCATATCCGAATTATGTTTTAGATTGAAATTTGTCACATAACTAAAGTAAAGAAAACATGTTCATGTATGTACACATTGTAACATATATAAGTAAAGTCGAGGACCAAATTTTTTTATTTCATCTTTTCAAAAAATATGGTGCCATAGTACAAAATGGGGCTCACACCCTCAAAATACATATATGGTCGGTATATATATGACCATGGAATCTATGCCTATGGTGCCAAATTCGTATCATTATAGCACAGTATGGAGTTTTCAAGATGCCAGAAGAGTTGCGCCCATGCACGAGGCACACCCACCACCTGTCATTGCATAGCCTCTGGTAGATCCTCCACTTGAACCATAGGAATCTTGTGCGTCAATTGAGATAGTTTCCCTTGCACATTCTGAAACACTCTCTACGCATCTCCTCCTGAATTCTCATATCCTCAGATCCTACTCTGATGTCGTGGGAATCCATATGGTCATTGAGGACCTACATATGCATGACAAAACAGTTGTTAATACTTGATACCATACAAAATATTTGCATTTTTTATTCTTTTTGGAAAAACACAAAAAAATGAAATATATAAAAACTTTTCTTACCAATATCATCATAGGAGGATCTTAGGGGAAAAGGAATATCTGGATCCCCTCTAGAGTCAATCCCAGCATAGGTGTATTTTTCAATGGCTATTACCTGTTGGTGTCACCAGAAAAAAAACTCATCATTGTAGGGGGTTGGAACCCCACCACCTCCTAGCCGCCCCATCACGTCGGTCTACTGTGACATGGATGGATCGTGCAATACATGTGGAATGATATATACTCTAAGTCTCAAATGATTCAGGTGAATATTGGTGGCTACCCACCTTTTCCAGCTGGCTCAAAACAATTTTCTGGCAATTTTGGTAATTTACTATTTTTAGCAGTTTTTAACTTTTAGGGTCATTTTGAGGGCCTAAATGAAGTTTTTTTGGGATATAGATTCTCAATGATAGCCACAAGATCTGATTTAGCCTCTAAGTGACTATCCTTGACTATACCTTTCCAACGAGCTATCGTGGGCTCAAAATGAAGATCGTATGCCAAAGTTATGCCCCCGGGAAGTTGATACACCAAACTACCCAAAACGAGGTCGAAAAAACTATTGGCTTTTCATCTTCTGGGGTTAGGGTTTTGGATTTTATTTATGATGAAAATTCCTTTGGAGCCTCATTGTAAAATCATCATCTTGCGAATGCGAGTAGCAGACACATCTCTTCTCATAGATAAGGTGCCACCATTCTAGCGAGTCTTTCACTCTGTATTTTTACAGTCTTTGTACACTGCTCATTAATAGAAAATTGTGTATTAATGTATCTATGTTTTTATGGTTGCATCTCTGATACATTTTTTTTATATTATTGGATATCCGATATATCTTTGTACATTGATTTATTATATCTTCGCTCTCATTTTGTGCCGAAAATAATTCGGATCAGTGGTATCAGAGCAGGCTACTCTTGATCATTTTTTTCTGTGCATGTCCCCAGCGAGGTCTGAGTATAGAAATTTGGGTCTCGAGCTTGTCTCTCTTGAAGAAAATCGCTCTCACACGCCCAAGAAACCCTCCATGGTGGAAGAAAATAAAAATGATGGAGTAGATGATTCTATCAATCTGTTGCTTGAGCAAGCTCTCACGCGATAGAGGGACGAAATGATGGAGACTTTCTCCCACATCCTTCAACTCCTTCCGATAGAAACAGGTGCATCTTCATCAAACAAACACTTTGGAAGCACCCCTCCTTTCAAGGTACAAGTTAATTTTGATATTCCCATATTTGAAGGTTAGATAGATGTAGATACCCTAGACAAATGGTTAAATTTGTTAGAAGGTTATTTCTTTGTTCATAATTTTTTCAACAGGAAAAATATCACCTTCTCACTCCTTAAAGATATCCCCCATGTCAAACATTGGTGGGAAACTTACTGGGAGAAAATTTCTACATAGGATTTTGGAATATATGGGGCCGAGCCCACTTGGGATTTTTTTGTGGATGCGGTAAATGAACAGTATTACCATGTTGGCAACTATGAGGACCAGTACATGAGATGGACCACACTACGGAAAGAGAGGGGCCAAGAAGTTCTAGAGTTCACCAATACCTTCCATACCATGCACACCAAGCTGGGTATCAAAGACTCCAAACAATATTTGGTTCTGAAATACCGTGGGGTTCTACACAGATACATCCAAACTGAAATGGATTTTCTGGACATCTCATCACTCAGTGTTGATTATCGATATGTTGTTAAAATCAAGAATAAATTTAAGAACAAGAACAAAATAGAGTTTGGGTCTGCAAATATGAAAAAACCAAAGTATGATAAATACGACACTAAACAACAGTCTCTCGAAAACTAGTCCAAGACATAGGAAAAGAAGGGTCACTGAAAGACAAAGAAGGACACCAGAAAATGGTGCAATTTCCACAAAATCCCCTGGAACAATACCGATGAATGTCACTCAAAACTGTCATTGGTGGCTGATATCAAATACAAGGATCCAAACCCTTATTCAGAATCTCATTCTCAAAATACTGGTAAAAAACAGATCATCGACACAGACTCCACTGCTATTATTGTGACTGCAACAATTCAACCAGAAGAACCAATAGATCCTGAAGAGGGGGAGCACCTTTTTCATTCATAGATGTGGGTGAAAGGTACCCCACTGCATTTTATTGTTGATAGTGGAAGCCAAAAGAACATCATCTCAACAGAGGTCGTCAAACAGTTGGGATTGTCGACAACACCACACCCACAACCATACAACATCAGGTGGCTTCGCCAAGGACGAGATATTCATGTCAACCAATAGTGTCAATTGTCTTACAAAATCCCTCTCTTCAAGGATGAGGTATTATGTGATGTTTCACCACTGGATGTCTGTGATGTTCTCTTGGGCCAACCATATATGTGAAAGCGCCATGTTATTTATGAGTCTCGACCTCGTAGTGTCATTGTTTCTCTGGGGGGTCATCTCTACAGAATACCAGAGGTAGTTCCGACTACTTTTCCACCTAAATAGTGCTGCAAGGTATTATCTCATACTACACAATTAAGATTCTTCACAATCTATTCCAAAGGTGAACAAAAGGATACTGCAACCACTACAGCCGCGACCCAAGAACCTTCTATCCACCAGAAGAAGGTCAACAAGATTGTAGCAAAGTGTAAATATTCCTTTTGCACACATGCATCTCATTTAACCAGACTGGTTAAAAAGGTCCAACCCTTCCAACCACATGTTCGTGACAACCTTCAACAAGCTAACCATCACAACTTCTCCAACACGGCAAGCATCTCATCAAGCTGTAGATTCAACAAACGCTTTTCCCTCTCCCCTGGGCACTCAACGTAATGGAGACCATTTATTCCTAAGGAGGGAGGATTGATCCAGGTGGATACCGGTGGCCACCCACCTTTTCCAACTGGCTCAAAACAGTGTTTTGACAATTTTGGTAATTTACTATTTTTAGCAGTTTTTAACTTATGGGGCCATTTTGAGGGTCTAAATGAAGGTTTTTTGGGATCGAGCTTCTCAATGATAGACAAAGGCTCTGATTGAGCCCCCTAAATGAATTTCCTCGACGATACCTTTCCAATGAGCTATTGTGTGCCCCAAACGAAGATCGTATATCAAAGTTACGCCCCCGGGAAGTTGATACACCAAACTACACAAAACAAGGTCCACCAAACTATTGGATTTTCATCTTTCAGGATTAGGGTTTTGGAATTTCTTTATGATAAAAATTCCTTTGCAGCCTCATTGTAAAATCATCATCTTACAAATGTGAGTAGCGGATACATCTCTTCTCAGAGATAAGATTCCATCATTCTAGCGAGTCTTTCACTCTGTATTTTTACAGTCTTTGTACACTTTCGCTCATTAACAGAAAATTTTGTATTGTTGTATCTATGTGTTTATGGTTGCATATCTTATAAATTTATGTGTTATTATTATATATCCAAGATATCTCTGTACATTGCTTTATTATATCTCCTCTCTCATTTCTTACCGAAAATAATATGGATCATCAAACCTGGAACCCGCTCAAAGAAAAAACTACACAAGATGGATGCAAATATGAAGTTATTCTTTCTTCCATGTTTGCAATCCACCAGTTTCCTCTTCATGTTAGTCAGCAGTCAAGTACACTAGTGATAAATAGTGGGTCGTAAACACTCCATCGCGTTGAACATGAGTGGTCTTGATGCCTGGTGCAATGAGGCGTACTCGGAGATCCATGTAAGAACAAGTATGACAATATTCAAGCTTAGGTTCTCGATTTCCCTAATTGGGAGTTGGCTCCCTAATTTATCTATGTCTGCAACACAGTGGGTGGAAATGTAATTCTCCATGGTCATACAAACCCTATCCCCCCAGGCCTTGAGATTCAATACCTCGCCATGACGAGACAATCCTATGATAAAACACATGTCGTCCAATTCAATCCTCAATGGTTTTCCATCGATATTGAAGGCCTCTGTCTCCATATCCCAATAGTTTACGAGCATATGGAGTAACCTCACTTGAGCCCTCATTCCTTTGAGAGCCCAAAATTTATAAAGGCCACATATTGTTAGAGCTAGTTGGGCCACTACATACCTTTCCACTATTGCATCTATCACTTCATGCTCCCTCTCTCTCCATTCAAGCACCATCTTGCCAAAGGAAAGTCATTTTTTGAGTTAAATTTTATAAAAAAGTTGTTTTCGAACTTGTACATGGGCTATCATGTTAACAGTCGCATATAGGGCCACATATACATGGGTAGACTTTTATTTTCCCACATACATGCCTCTATGTATGCGACCCGATGAACTATCACCCACGTACACCCTAAATTATATGTTGTGCCCTCTTAAACTCAAAAAATGAGGACTAAATTTGAATTTTAATCCACTGAAAATGAAGAGGAGGGGAAGGGCACTTACTTGGTCCAAATGATTTTTAATTTTGTTGATCTTAGCTCTTGTAATCGACACTTGAAGATCATGGGAAAAATGGTTGAAAATGCACTATGTGAGTGAAAAAACTCAAATGGTATGGTAAAATGGTCTATTTTTACTATTAGTAGAAATTCTTTACCCATTCCATATAGTTTGTGCTGATATTTTGACCTTATGGACTAATATTACAGTGGAAAGAGTTGTTTTTGGTAGTTTTGTCCATAATTTTTTGTGGTTTCTAGCATCATATCGCTCATTCGTGCCTTCGGTAGGTATTTTCTTTCACTAGCTATAGGATAGGTATTAGGTTGTCAATCCATTTTTCATTATTGCATTGTCATATGACTGTGATCCATATGCCTTAGGTACAAACCCATTTATTAGCGACATAGAACCTTCTTACTGCTACTAGAAGTGTTGTTATTAAGTGGTAGAGGCTTACCTAACATGGGTACCCTAGTTAGAACCTTTGTGCCATTTGGTTCCCATGAAGAAATTATTCCATAGGACTAGGACTTCCTTATAGTTCTGACATGAATTTGCGTTCAAACCTCATATTCTTACTCACAAGAATTATGACCTTCACCTATGGGACTCCCACCGAGTCTTGTTTAAGCTCTTTTCTGACTCTCTCAAAATTGAAAAGATTGTCAGGTGAACTTGTCTCTTTCACACTCGTTAAATGGATTTGAAAGACATCTATTTGGTGTAAGTTTAACCCTTTTTTGGACCAAGTAGACTAATTATGAAAAATGAACACTCTAGTCAACATTGGCTACAAGAGTTCTCCTGGGAATTATTTTACACTTTTTCGGGCCTAGGGGAATAAATTTACGAAAAAGTACATTCTTTTTAGTAAAGTTGTAATTTCATTCCATCCTCCTACTTTCAATATTGAGCCTATTGTCGGTTCCCACTTTCTCGTTATAAGCCTCTTACCTCAACAATTTACATCACTAGCCAAGAAGAGCCTTGTTTATATCCTTTGCAGCTTGACACCCTATATACCCTAAGAGGAAACCTTCCCTCGAGTGTCTATGCCTTGCATGCATGTCCTTGCATTGAGCATAGGTATGTTCCACTATTTGGAACTAGTTGCTTACTCGTGACACTCATTTCCTCTCTTGTATCATAGCATTTATTTTCCTATGAAAACAAAAATATACAGGTGGAAAAAGAATAGTCTCTCATATTGGCAACAACCATGTTTCCTTTGAACAGAGCACAAACTTTTGAGTCCACTATCATCCAAAGTTTGGGTTTAGAATGACCTTAGGAAGCTCAACTCATTACTTAGAGTTTAATCCTCCGACTGGTTATTCTTTCAGTCCCTATGGAGAGTTTGTTGATGCCTCCTACATCACAAAGTTTCATCATCAAGTCTATGCTACCTCAGTTATCCATATGTCTCATGCTCTTGTTCAAAGGAAGTCTATAAGCCTATGTCAGCCATTTCTCAGAAATATTGACTTTGCATGTCGGCCATACCCTTAGTGCATCTCAGAGTCACATGAAGTTGTAGTTCTACCATGCACCCTGGGGTAGGGAAAATATTAGAGAAAATGTAAATACATTTTCTCTAATATTTGCCTCACCTCCATCGGTAGGTACCCTTGAACAACATGACATCTTCTCATAAGTTGTTGACTCAAGGGTTCCCCTTATGTTTGACGAAAATAAAAATATTCACACATTGGAATTCGTGCAGTGTCTTGGATTCCATTAGCCTTGTTGGTGGTTTCCTCTCCTTTGTCGATATTCTTCCTTATTGGTTACTATTCAAAGGGAATTTTTCGTGCACTGCTTGCATCTAGTGCATGCAAAAGACACACAGGTTCGTTGGTTCATGAACATCTTATTCAAGTGAGCTCCTTCTAATCATCAAGCTATTGCTTTGTGCCTCGTGTTGGTTGATGAGAGATGTCTTAATTATCTTCATTCAGTAGGTCTCCTTCCATCAACTTCAGCTCATCTATTCTAGAAATGAGACCTAGAGTCCTATGAGTACCTAGAGGCTTGCAGTCATTAGTGGCAGGTTCTCTTTCCATTGACAGTTGAGAATACTTCAATGTCTCCTGATCGATGGATTCTTCAAGTGTTTCACCTCAACACCCTTATTCACAGTTGTAAGAATGTAATTGGTGCCTTGATACCTACTTTCATTATCGGTAGGTTGTCTCGCATTTGTTAATGGCATACCTTAATGAGCGGTAATCAAATGAAGTATCATTGTGTTCGACATCAACTCCTCTATTCAGATGATGTAGACTTGCACCTTCAATGGATAGTGTAGAAGACATCTAGCTTACAGTAGCAACATTCTTATTATGTCGTCATCTTTCATTGGACCAGTACCTATATGACTTCAATGATCATGGGAGATCAGATTGTACTCCATTGTATACATATATCTTCAAATTGATTTTGAGACTAGTTTCCACTGGGCCTTGTTTGTGACTATGACATCCCATGACATGTATCTACTTTGTCTTTCATATTCATGGCCATGAACAACTATTTGGTATATTTCCACATGGATATGTAGTGTAATTCAGATTGGCAACCATGTGTACAAATTCATTATGGGTTATAATATTCTTATGAGTAACTAGCACTTCCAGCTGATTCTCCATTACTCCACTTCCGGTGATTATAGTGTATTTCATCTATCATAGATACTTCTATGACCTCACATATTAGGGGACCTCTGTTATAGAAAATTTTTCCTCACCCCATGCAACTTGCTTGGATGGCCTTTCCATTTCCCTATGAAAACTTGAAGTCCCCTTTTGTACTTTCTAGAGATAAAAAAACACATTTTTCAGATATATGCGCCCTACTAGTTAGACAACAAACGTATACATAGGTTGCTCCACTACAGCCTGCGTACATTAGGTTTGGTGCTCAAAATTAAAAATTATGTCAGGTTTCCATGTCACGTCACGAGATCCATGATCCTTGACCTTCCATATAATGGAAATTCTCTAACTCGGTCCTTCAGTTCCATTTGAAGGCTATAAATTGAGCCATATCCAAGCTGTGGAAAGGAGGAGAATTCAAATTTTGAAAGAAAAGATACTCTGAAGAAATTTCACTTCACATTGAGTCTACATCCCTTTATCCTTGAAAGTTTGAACTCATTGTTCAGCCCCCAAGCTCTTCCTTCTTTGATGGAGAGCCTCATTTATTCCTTTATATGATATTTCCTTTGGTGGAGGATTGAAGTGGTGGAGGCCCACCTGGAGGGGCTTAGTTTCTCGGTTTTGAAATGTGCCGACACATAAGTTTGTCACCTATATACTTATGTCGATTATTTTAATAGAAATACTCTTTTCTTATCTAATTGATATCTTGCAAATATTTGAATTATTATTCCATGGGCGTATTTGTCATGTATGTTAATGGATTATGCTATTTTATATGCCAACATTATATATTATTACCATATGCTTGCATATCTTGGTTGTTGAGGACAATTTGCAAGTATAAATTTTTGAGTTGAGTGCTCAACGGTGATCTTCATCGAACGTGTGGATGAGGTAGGCTATTGGCCTTGTCTTGTTAGCATTTCATTTATATAGCATACTTGGGATTAGAGTTTATTTCTGAGTATCATTCCATCTGTTGTGGTTTAACCCAAGCCATAGAGATATTTTCCTCGTAACACACTTGAAAAACATGAAAATATGAGTGTAACAAACAATGTTGATTTCAAGGTTTTGAGATATGAAGAGGACCATATCTCGTGATGTATATTGCTATTGCATCTATTCAACTCCCACAAATTATTAAATACCTATAACATCCACATATATGAAGCTATTGACAAAATTCCTAAAAGATAATAGTTTGAAAATCGCCCATGAATGAACTAAGAGGTGCTCTCTTAGAAGAGAGAAACTCTATGTTGTTTCAGTAGATGATTGTTCAAGACGAGATGCACAAATGAAGATAAGAAATTGTTTGAGTTCCAATCGATATGTTTTCAACTAGCAGTTTGATTACCCCTTCTCATTAGATGCTTCGATTTGGGACATTTGGTGTGAATATTCTTTGCATAAGTGGGATATATCCACATGCACCAGAGATAGAAAATTGTTACTTTTTTCATACAGAAGTGTATATGACATTCCCAAACACGTTGTGCACATATATCCGCCCGATGGGCTCTACCCTTAACACTCGAGCTTGTCATGACACCCTCGAGAGCCCTCCTTTTATCCTCGACATTTGGTTTTTGTGTATTATAGAATTTTCTATCCATTTCACATTCCTTTCCATAAAAATGATTTGACGGCTTCTTGTTGGTTCTATATTCCAATAATTGACACCACTGTTGTGAAATCTTTCCATATAGGTTCTCTGATGAAATTTTATTTTTCTACCAAACCTTTTTCTCAGCAGCTGGATGAATAATCTTTGACATGAAAATTGTCGATTCCTTGGCTCTCGGATATTTGGTTATATTTAGTGCTTAATATTTTGGATTAACACTCTTTCTCGTGAAGTGGGTTTTCTCCTTAGTGGTTAGTAGAGAAATTTGATAATTGGGTTCGGTGGCTTGTGTTGAAATTAGTTGGCCTTGCTACCATACACTTGAAATCAAAGGCAAGGTCTCGCTACCCAAAGACACCACTTTCAATAGTGCACCTTTTACAAATTTTTCACAATGCAATACTTATTTGCTCAATTTTGGTGAAATTTCAAAGAATTTTAACAAGTAGATTTTAATGCTAACATTGGCTCCAGCTGGGGATGGTGTCTTCCCTATGAGGCACCAAGAATTATAGACCAATGTGTCTTCTTCCATCTTTTCAACCTGTAACCCTACTTTGCTAGGAATGTTGGAAAACCAAAATTCAAACCGAAATACCTGTGTACCCGTGTCTCCATTGGGCTATGGAGTCATTCAGTAATCTATTCTACTACACACAAAACCAAGATAAAAGCTAAATGATCGGATAATGAGCTTATTCATCACAATTCCTACTCCTAACCACCAGAAACCAACTTTCTCATGTGTAATGATATTTCCAATGAAACCCTGAAAATATTTGACTGATGAAATAAACCTCTTGTTTGTAACCATATGAAAGAGTGCATAAATAATGAAATTTTTGCAACATAAATTTAATTGGAAACTTATTCTTACTGCTACAATTTGATTGCATGTCGAATACTCTAAAATTTTAGACCTCTGAAAAAACTGACTCCATGTAAATGGTCATTGGATCTTGAAGATCATGACAAAACTCCAGTTGATTTAAAAGAAAAAAATCATGTGTGAAAGTTGTTTCATCAGTAAAACTATGCTTCACAAAAATCCAAGAGAAACAAAAATCCCTAACATTTGTTTACATGTTTCTTGCGTAGAAATTTATTTAATAGATTCAAAAGCATATTTAGAAGGAAACAATATAGTTTCAACAATTCCAAGAGAAGAAACAACATACTCAATAAGATATTCATTTTGAGTAATTGTCTCTTCATGCTTCTGACCAAAACTAACATCCTGACCTTTTTGTTTAGAGTAATGATGCAACAATGATTCACAACATTCATCATAAAGGAAATCAACTGAATACATTCATTTACAATAAGAATTAAATACAACATGAAATTCTCTCAACGAAGAAATTCTAGATTGAGGTAAATATCTACACCATTCTCGAGCCTTCCCTTCCAATGTATATTTGAACATATTAATTAAAACATCCTCATGAAGAATTCTTAGTTGATGCATACATTCATGAAAATATAATAAATGTTCAACAGGAACTTCCCAGGCATTTCCCCTAATCCTCTGAAGACAATTTTCCCATCCATATCTTTCAGGCATAAAATTTGGAAAGCCAAGTACATTTTCAAAATAAAAAATTGCATACCTTCGAGCCAAAATGGCTTCCACTGTTTTTGAAATTCTGAATCAGTGGAATCACCTATGGATTCTTTAACCATGGAGTCACCAGGTGAAATATTTTGCAGTCACTTCCATCACCAGTCCTTGTTCACCATCAATGATTAGTTGTATTCATTGTCGTACGCCCAGGGAATGATGTCTTCATTCCTTTGTCCCTGACAATGGCGCCAAAAGATGTTATCCCTAAAGTATGCACTAGATTGCAACAGTACAAAGCTAGGACACCCAGTTATTGCAACAGTTTAGGTTTAAGTTGATGGGTATATCGAATAGGTTGAATGGTTAGAGGGTTTGATGACAATCCCTCAATTAAATTTATAATGCTTAACAACACTTCACATAGTCACGGGCATTCACTCTGAAGGATAAATAAATAAACAATAAGATGTGGAAGAATAGAAACAAACATAAGTATATAACTATCACAATTTGTTTACTCATAACAAGTACTTGAATGCAAATTACAAAAACAGGTAATTCACAACAAAATATTTACTATAATCAAAGCTGAATCTGTGAAGATCAATGCATTGCAGAAATTTTCTTTGCGTTCAAATAAGACAGAAAAATAGAAACACTTAGATGCACTATCTAACCATCAGGATTCCTGAATACTTGAGTATGAAATTCTGCATACAATAAGCTTCCTTCACACAATTCTAAGACCTCCCAAAACTCTCACCACTCGAACCTCTCTTCCCAAAAGGAAGACCCCCTTTACATTTCAAAGATAACATTTATCACAAATTACAATCTACGAGATATTATGAATAAAACTAAAAATAAAATAAATCTTTAGTCTGTCACAGAAAATATGGAAGTGGATGTTGAAATAATTCAAATGTTAATTCTCTACCTGTGAATCTGGAAATAATTTATTTACTGTTGATCTCTTTTTTCCTCCTTGTTGGCTGAGTTCCATGCCTAAATGATGGAACTGATTTTGATTTTCTTAACAAGATTGATACCTTGTCATCCAATATACTCTTCCACCTGTTCATTTGTTGTATTCATCCCTTGAAAGATGGTTTTGGATGCCTCGAAGTCCTATTTTAATCATATACTGACTGGATATGTCCATTTGTTAAATTCCCCAAATTCAAAAATGATTTGATGAATGCTCCTCTGATTTTAATGTGCTCTTCCTCATACTAAAACTTTGCCTTGAAATATGGATTTAATTTGAACAAATGTTGATCTTTTTGCTGGACCTGGATTCGAACAAATGAAGATTCTTTGGCAGATAAGATTGATGCTTCCATTAATAACTCAAGATTCTTCTCCTCTATTTTTAGATCTCCTGCTGTCATTTTTGTTGCTATTAAAAATATCTAAATTCTTGTAATTAGCGACAGGACTCTCTGCGTTTCGTGCATTGTGCTTGGGCCATCACTTGAAAAACATGGAAAGATGAGTGTAACAGGCAGTGTTGATTGCGAGGTTCTGAGATATGAAGAGGATAATATCTCGTGATGTATATTGCTACAACATCTATTAAACTCCCCCAAATTCTTAAATAGCTATAACATCCACATCTATGAAGCTCTTGACAAAATGCTTTTTGGACAATAGTTCGAAAATCACCAATGAATGAACTAAGAGGTGCTCGCTTAGAAGAGAGAAACTCTATCATGTTTCTGTAGATGATTGTTCAAGCCGAGACACACAAATGAAGATAAGATATTGTCAATCGATACTTTTTCAACTATCGGTCTGATTACGTATCGTGACCCGTGCACACATAAGTGGATCAAAGCCCACCCCCATGTCCTTCAACTTTAAGCCCAAAGGGGTTGGATCCAATGGTGGAAAGCGAGGAGTTTTTCACCGTTGGGCAAGGTTCAATTCTCGTGAGGG
>JASDQU010104029.1:35650-47894 GCA_032191745.1 Picea mariana
GTTCAGGTTAGAGTTATGAATTGTTTTGAATTAAATTGTTATTAAATTTTATTACTATGAAAAATTAGATTTCGAATGTGCTAGATGAAGTACTTTTTAAATTTTACTGTTGTTTTCTAATTCAATGGTTGTTTAAATTAAATTAGAGCCATTACACTTATTCACAGTTGTAAGAATGTAATTGGTGCCTTGATACCTACTTTCATTATCGGTAGGTTGTCTCGCATTTGTTAATGGTATACATTAATGAACAGTAATCAAATGAAGTATCATTGTGTTCGACATCAACTCCTCTATTCAAATGATGTAGACTTGCACCTTCAACGGATAGTGTAGAATACCTCTAGCTTACAGTAGCAACATTCTTATTATGTCATCATATTTCATTGGACCGGTACCTATATGACTTCAATGATCATGGGAGATCAGATTGTACTCCATTGTATACATATATCTTTAGATTGATTTTGAGACTAGTTTCCACTGGGCCTTGTTCGTGACTATGACATCCCATGACATGTATCTACTTTGTGTTTCATATTCATGGCCATGAACAACTATTTGGTATATTTCCACATGGATCTGTAGTGTAATTCAGATTGGCAACCATGTGTACAAAGTCATTATGGATTGTAATATTCTTATGAATAACTAGCACTTCTAGCTGATTCTCCATTACTCCACTTCTGGTGATTACAGTGTATTTCATCCATCACAGATACTCCTATGACCTCACACATTAGGGGACATCTGTTATAGAAAAATTTTCCTCACCCCATGCAACTTGCTTGGATGGCCTTTCCATTTCCCTATGAAAACTTGAAGTCCCCTTTTGTACTTTCTAGAAATAAAAAAACACATTTTTCAGATATACACGCCCTACCAGTTAGACAACAAACATATACATAGGTTGCTCCACTACAGCCTGCGTACATTAGGTTTGGTGCTCAAAATTAAAAATTATGTCAGGTTTCCATGCCACATCACGAGATCCATGATCCTTGACCTTCCATATACTGGAAATGCTCTAACTCGGTCCTTCAGTTCCATTTGAAGGCTATAAATTGAGCCATATCCAAGCCGTGAAAAGGAGGAGAATTCAAATTTTGAGAGCAAAGATACTCTGGAGAAATTTCACTTCACATTGAGTCTCCATCCCTTTATCCTTGAAAGTTTGAACTCATTGTTCAGCCCCCAAGCTCTTCTTTCTTTGATGGAGAGCCTCATTTCTTCATTTATATGATATTTCCTTTGGTGGAGGATTGAAGTGGTGGACGCCCAGCCGGAGGGGCTTAGTTTCTCGGTTTCGAGATGTGTCGACACATAAGTTTGTCACCTATATACTTCTGTCGATTATTTTAATAGAAATACTCTTTTTTCGTCTAATTGATATCTTGCAAATATTTTAATTATTATTCCATGGGCGTATTTGTCATGTATGTTAATGGATTATGTTATTTTATATGCTAACATTATATATTATCACCATAAACTTTCATATCTTGGTTGTTGAGGACAAGTTGCAGGTATAAATCTTTGAGTTGAGTGCTCAATGATGATCTTCATCGAACGTCTGGATGAAGTAGGCAATTGGCCTTGTCTTGTTAGCATTTCATTTATATAGCATACTTGGGATTAGAGTTTATTTCTAGGTATCATTCCGTTTGTTGTAGTTTAACCCAAACCATAGAAATATTTTCCTCGTAACACACTTGAAAAACATGGAAAGATGAGTGTAACAAACAATGTTGATTTCAAGGTTTTGAGATACGAAGAGGACCATATCTCGTGATGTATATTGCTATTGCATCTATTCAACTCCCACAAATTATTAAATACCTATAACATCCACATATATGAAGCTATAACATCCACATATATGAAGCTATTGGCAAAATTCCTTTAAGATAATAGTTCGAAAATCGCCCATGAATGAACTAAGAGGTGCTCGCTTAGAAGAGAGAAACTCTATCTTGTTTCAGTAGATGATTGTTCAAGACGAGATGCACAAATGAAGATAAGAAATTGTTTGAGTTCCCATCGATATGTTTTCAACTAGCAGTTTGATTACCCCTTTTCATTAGATGCTTCGATTTGGGACATTTGGTGTGAATATTCTTTGCATAAGTGGGATATATCCACATGCACCAGAGATTGAAAATTGTTACTTTTTTCATACAGAAGTGTTATGACATTCCCAGACACGTTGTGCACATATATCCGCCCGATGGGCTCTACCCTTAACACTCGAGCTTGTCATGACACCATCGCGCCCTCCTTTTATCCTCGACATTTGGTGTTTGCGTATTATAGAATTTTCTATCCATTTCACATTCCTTTCCATAAAAACGATTTGACGGCTTCTGTTGGTGCTATATTCCAATAATTGACACCACTGTTGTGAAATCTTTCCATATAGGTTCTCTGATGGAATTTTATTTGGCTACCAAACCTTTTTCTCAGCAGCTGGATGAATAATCTTTGACATGAACGTTGTCGATGCCTTGGCTCTCGGATATTTGGTTATATTTAGTGCTTAATATTTTGGATTAGCACTCTTTCTCGTGAAGTGGGTTTTCTCCTTAGTGGTTACTAGAGAAATTTGATAGTTGGGTTCGGTGGCTTGTGTTGAAATTAGTTGGCCTGGCTACCATGCACTTGAAATCAAAGGCAAGGTCTCGCTACCCAAAGACACCACTTTCAATAGTGCACCTTTTACAAATTTTTCACATTACGATACTTATTTGCTCAATTTTGGTGAAATTCCAAAGAATTTTAGCAAGTAGATTTTAATGCTAACATTGGCTCCAGCCGGGGATGGTGTCTTCCCTATGAGACACTAAGAATTATAGACCAATGTGTCTTCTTCCATCTTTTCAACCTGTAACCCTACTTTGCTAGGAATGTTGGAAAACCAAACTTCAAATCGTAATACTTTTGTACCAATGTCTCCATTGGGCTATGGAGTCATTTAGTAATCTATTTAACTACACACAAAACCAAGATAAAAACTAAATGATCGGATAATGAGCTTATTCATCACACTTCCTACTCCTAACCACCAAAAACCAACTTTCTCATGTGTAATGATATTTCCAATGAAACCATGAAAATATTTGACTGATGAAATAAACCTCTTGTTTGTAACCATATAAAAGAGTGCATAAATAATGAAATTTTTGCAACATAAATTTAATTGGAAACTTATTCTTATTGCTGCAATTTGATTGCATGTCGAATACTCTAAAATTTTAGACCTCTGAAAAAACTGACTCCATGTAAATGGTCATTGGATCTTGAAGATCATGACAAAACTCCAGTTGATTTAAAAGAAAAAACTCATGTGTGAAAGTTGTTTCATCAGTAAAACTATGCTCCACAAAAATCCAAGAGCAACAAAAATCCCTAACATTTGTTTACATGTTTCTTGTGTAGAAATTTCTTTAATAGATTCAAAAGCATATTTAGAAGGAAACAATATAGTTTCAACAATTCCAAGAGAAGAAACAACATACTCAATAAGATATTCATTTTGAGTAATTGTCTCTTCATGCTTCTAACCAGAACTAACATCTTGACCTTCTTGTTTAGAGTAATGATGCAACAATGAAAATTCTTCACAACATTCATCATAAAAGAAAATCAACTGACTACATTCATTTACAATAAGAATTAAACACAAAATGAAATTCTCTCAACGAAGAAATTCTAGATTGAGGTAAATATCTACACCATTCTCGAGCCTTCCCTTCCAATGAATATTTGAACATCTTAATTAAAACATCCTCATGAAGAATTCCCAGTTGATGCATACATTCATGAAAATCTAATAAATGTTCAACAAGAACTTTCTAGGCATTTCCCCTAATCCTCTGAAGACAATTTTTCCATCCATATCTTTCAGGCATAAAATTTGGAAAGCCAGGTACATTTTCAAAATAAAAAATTGCATACCTCCGAGCCAAAATGGCTTCCACTGTTTTTGAAATTCTGAATCAGTGGAGTCACTTATGGATTCTTTAACCATGGAGTCACCAGGTGAAATATTTTGCAGTCACTTCTGTCACCAGTCCTTGTTCACCATCAATGACTAGTTGTATTCGTTGTCGTATGCCCAGAGAATGATGTCTTCATTCCTTTGTCCCCGGCAATGGCGCCAAAAGATGTTATCCCTAAAGTATGCACTAAACTGCAATAGTACAAAGCTAGGACACCCCAGTTATTGCAATAGTTTAGGTTTAAGTTGATGGGTATATCGAATAGGTTGAAAGGTTAGAGGGTTTGATGACAATCCCTCAAATAAATTTATAACGATCAACAACACTTCACATAGTCATGGGCATTCACTCTGAAGGATAAATAAATAAACAATAAGATATGGAAGAATAGAAACAAACATAAGTATATAACTATCACAATTTGTTTACTCACAACAAGTACTTGAATGCAAATTACAAAAACAGGTAATTTACAACAGAATATTTACTATAATCAAAGCTGAATCTGTGAAGATCAATGCATTGCAAAAATTTTCTTTGCATTCAAATAAGACAGAAAAAATAGAAACACTTAGATGCACTATCTAACCATCAGGATTCCTGAATACTTGAGTATGAAATTCTGCATACAATAAGCTTTCTTCACACAATTCTAAGACCTTCCAAAACTCTCACCACTCGAACCTCTCTTCCCAAAAGGAAGACCCCCTTTACATTTCAAAGATGACATTTATCTCAAATTACAATCTACGAGATATTATGAATAAAACTAAAAATAAAATAAATCTTTAGTCTGTCACAGAAAATATGGAAGTGGATGTTGAAATAATTCAAATGTTAATTCTCTACCTGTGAATCTGGAAATAATTTATTTACTGTTGATCTCTTTTTTCCTCCTTGTTGGCTGAGTTCCATGCCTAAATGATGGAACTGATTTTGATTTTCTTAACCAGCTTGATACCTTGTCATCCAATATACTCTTTCACCTGTTCATTTGTTGTATTCATCCCTTGGAAGATGGTTCTGGATGCCTCGAAGTCCTATTTTAATCATATATTGACTGGATATGTCCATTTGTTAAATGCCCCAAATTCAAAAATGATTTGATGAATGCTCCTTTGCTTTTAATGTGCTCTTCCTCCTACTAAAACTTTGCCTTGAAATATGGATTTAATTTGAACAAATGTTGATCTTTTTGCTGGACCTGGATTCGAACAAATGAAGATTCTTTTGCAGATAAGATTGATGCTTCCATTAATAACTCAAGATTCTTCTCCTCTATTTTTAGACCTCCTGCTGTCATGTTTTTTGCTATTAAAAATATCTAAATTCTTGTAATTAGCTACAGGACTCTTAGCGTTTCCTGCATTGTGCTTGGGCCATCACTTGAAAAACATGGAAAGATGAGTGTAACAGGCAGTGTTGATTGCGAGGGTCTGAGATATGAAGAGGATCATATCTCGTGATGTATATTGCTACAACATCTATTAAACTCCCACAAATTCTTAAATAGCTATAACATCCACATCTATGAAGCTCTTGACAAAATGCCTTTTGGACAATAGTTCGAAAATCACTAATGAATGAACTAAGAGGTGCTCGCTTAGAAGAGAGAAACTCTATCCTGTTGTTTCTGTAGATGATTGTTCAAGCCGAGACACACAAATGAAGATAAGATATTGTTTGGGTGCCAATCGATACTTTTTCAACTATCGGTCTGATTACCCCTTCTTCTCATTAGATGCTCGCATTTGGGCGCATTTGGTGTGAATATGTTTTGCATAAGTGGGATATATCCACATGCACCAGAGAATGAAAATTGTTACTTTTTTCATACAAAAGTTTATATGACATTCCCAGACATGTTGTGCACATATATGCGCCCTGTGAGCTCTACCCTTGACACTCGAGCTTGTCTTGAAACCATCGAGCACCCTCCTTTTATCCTCGACATTTGGCGTTTTTGTATTATAGAATTTTCTATCCATTTCACATTCCTTTCCATAAAAATGATTTGAGGGATTCTTGTTGGCGCTATCTTCCAATAATTTGGCATCTAGGTGCTCTGCTGGCATTTGATTTGGCTACCAACTCTTTTTCTAGACTGCTGGATGAATAATCTTTGACATGAATGATGTCGATGCCTTGGCTCTCGGATATTTGATGATATTCAGTGCTTAATATTTTGTATTTTGGATGAGCACTCTTTCTTGTGCAGTGGGTTTTCTCCTTGGTGGTTAGTAGAGTACTTTGATACTTGGGTTCAGTGGCTTGTGTTGAAATTAGTTGGCCTTGTTACCATACACTTGAAATCAAAGGTAAACCCAAAGACACCACTTTCAGTGACGCACATTTCACAAATTTTGCACATTGTGCTACCGATTTGCACAATTTTGGCATAAGTTCAAAGAATTTTAACAAGTAGATTTTAATGCTAACAATTTCCACGGTGGACCTTTGGTCTTCTTGAGTTGAGGACTCATGTTCTAAAGGTGAAGTACTTGTTGAGGTAAGAGAAGCATGTGTTTCTGGATGCATAATATGGTCAAGAACATTTGAGTTGGTGGAGGGAGAAGAAGAGGCTATGAAATCATTGATTTCTCCATCCTCAATTTTTCCTCTGATGGATATGTATTGATTTATAGAGAGGACTGGATGATCTTGTTCTTCTTCATCACTATCTTTTCCATTGACCTAGAGTGGTGTTTCAAAATTTATGATAGGTTTGGCAGGAGGATACATGGTTAATTGTTTTGTATAGGTCCCGTGGGAAATGTTCATGTTTTCAGACCTACAACCAATGTAAGCATCAATAGTGGCCAGTCATGGCCTTCCTAGGATGAAAGGATACCCTCCCAGAGAAGATTTGGGTTGTAGGATCATAAAGTCGGTGGGATATTCCCACGAATCTACATATATCACTGCATCTTTCAGGAATCCCTCTAGTTTGATAGTTGATCTACTAGCAAGTTGGAGTATAGTTGGGGTTTCTCTAAGACCACTGAGTCATAAGGCTTCCATGGTCTCACGCATCATGAAATTAATGGAAACACCAAGGTCAATTAATATGGCATACCCAGCCACCAGTCTGGGACAAATCATTGTGGAATAACTCCTTAGGAAATGTCAATGTTGGAAACTCCAAGGATTCTCAGTTGTGGATAGTTCATTTACAAATTCCATCCTTCTCATGCACATAGGAATCCATTCCTTTCTAGAATAATTAACAGTTACTTAAAACCAACAAGCAATGGATCTTCTCTCCCCATAATTCAATTCCCATGCTTGGACCAAGAGAAAGAATGAATAAGGAAAGGATAAAACTAAATGCGGAGCAATGGACAAGAAACAATGACTCATTAACAATGAAAATGAGTGATTAACCCCCGTTTTGGCTCCCCCACAACAACCCATTTTAAAAAAATGGGTTCCCCTTGTTCTAAATTTTTTACAATGTACTATATTTCTACTTGATTGGAAAGGTGTTGGCATAGAGAAATTGTTCCCCTTTCTTATGCATTGTATAAGGTTTCCCTTTCATTTCTATTCACAATCTGAAGTTAAGTGATAACCCCCCATTTCTACATCACTCGATCCTGCTTCCCAGAGATTGATTTTTTTTCATTCACTTTGTTCAAACACACGAACCCTGTTATCGAATTCATTTGCTCAAGGAACTTCCCTCTTGCACCTTTTTCACCTAAATCTGAGTTGGGATAAAATAAACTCCCATCCTTATCCTATTCCAATAGAAATATTTCCGATTTCCATACCAGAAAGAGTTCTATTGGAATGATTTATATCAGAGTATTCTTCCTCGTGAGTAATTTTCAACCTCGACTTATACAGTCCAACAACTTGAGTGTACATCGTATCTCTGGTGCTATATGTGTCAACTAATCGTTGTTTAGAAATAAATAATCGAGCATTGAAACTGCCAAGTTTACATAACTTATATGGTGATAATCTGATGACTTGGTGAACTTTTATTAGCTTCTGACCCATTCAAATCAGGCTCGCATATCTATTTATCTCTCGGTCTCTCGAGATAACACTTTTTTCGAAAAGAGAATATTCCTTTGATACCATCTTCGTCAAGGTTCAATCATTTATGTAGTCTATCGAGCTTCGTATTACAAGTTCTGGTAACATACATTAACCCTTTGCAAACTTTATTCTATCGAGACGCAAATCCACATTAGAGAAGAATATACTTTCGAGACACTTTCATCGGAGTATAAATCGATATGAGCATTATTTCTCTCCAATGGAAATGATTATGATGGCCCACCTATGATAACGCCTACCCTTTTATGATGTCGGCATACAAATCAAGATGGGATGTGGAATATTCTTCGATACATTTTTTCTCGGAGCACAAAACAATCCACAAATGCTCCATATTCGATGGAAATGACTTTGATGGCCACCTTTTCAAATTTTCACCTCCCCCACAATTTCGATACACAGATTTAGACAAATTTTCCCCTCAAATCACATTAATGGCGAGATCATGCTATGATTTTGAATCGACCCTCATACATTGTTTATTCAATGCACAATTAGAGTGATTCAATGCATATGAAATGACCCTAAAACCCTCAATTGCACTCTATCTTTCTTCGTAATATTATGAAGTGCTTGGCCTTGTATTGATTAGCTCTATAACACCCTATAACCATCTTTTTCGGCTGAATCATAGGTATTTGCACTTTTTTTTAAATTGCTTATATTATTATAACTGTCCCATTTTCTTTTCGATTGATTTATGTTTTGACTCGATTATTGCAGGACCAAGACAACATTCCACCATAGCGAGTTAGAATACTCAAAGATTCAAGAGCTCCATTTACTTTTTATTGACCTCTTCACTTGAAACTTCTTCTCTCCAAGGAGAGGTGTTGGTAACTGATACTATCCATCACATAGGAGAATACCATTGCCTCGGATATGACGAGATTTACTGGATCGTCAATACTAGGGACTTTTCCCTGGAGGACAAAGACTTGGAAGTGTACCAAAACATACAAAAGAGCATCATTCACCCATTGATTGCTCGATCGGCCTTGTTTCCTTACAACGAAGCTACCCAATGGTGCTTCAAGCAGTTTGACCCAAACACTACTACCATTATAAGAAAGCATGGAAGGAAAATAACATCTATGAGGCTTGAAGATATTAACGTGATGTATCACCTTCCCACACCTGCATGTGCTCTCAATGAGTCATTCCTAAATGGTTTTTCTCAAATCAATAAAGGTCTAGCCAAATTAACGAAACACTAGTGGGTAGATGAGGACATAACTCTCAAGAAAGGATAAAATCTTACCCCCATACAAGAATTCAAAGCACCATATAAAATGTTGGTTGCCATGTTGAACTGATTGTATGGCAAGGAGAAGAGCACACATTTTCATACAGATTGGATACCCTTGGCCCATACAATTGTGAAGACAAGGCAAGTGTTTAATTGGGTATAAGTATTGGCTTTTAATATTTTTCTCAACATGAAAAATATTTGAGTTATGAAAGAGCCTTTCTTTTATATGTCATCTTATCTAATTGATGCCATTTGTTCCTATGTGCAATTCCTTTATCTCGGGTGGAACTAGGACCAAGACTAACCCCTAGTGCACGTGTATTGCTCTAAAATATGGAAAATAAATTATAAAACGAATTTCTATTATATTTGTAACCATTTCCTTGCTCCTGTTTATACTGTAATGTATGGGTTTCCAAGGCATAGACCATTGAAGCTAGAGTTGGGATGAAAGGGGTAGAAGATTGGTATCTAGGAAAATACTACTCATAAATCAAGGTGTATTGCACCACTAGGGCCCCACATATTTTATGTTACTTTGTCCCAGACCATCTTTTAATGAGAGAAATATCTTACCAAACCATGGTAACATGGGTTACCTCTCTTCTTATGAGAAGTAGTAAAACCTATGACCTTTTTTACATATTCACATAGTAAATTAAAGCCTATCTAATGGTCTCCATGCTAGAAAAGAAGCAGAATCCTTACAATATGTATGTTTATTCCTTGGAGAGGCAAAAGGCCATGATCCACTTGAACTTGTAGTTGGTCACTTTAGGTTTGTAGGTCTCACCCATTCTAATATACATGTGGTTGGTTTTGAGGAAGACAGGTTTAGAGGACTTATTTTTCTATGAATAAGTATTGCAAAAGTTTCCTAATGATACTACTAAACAAGAATTGGAATCTGAGCAAGAAGAAATGAAGAAGAATATGCAGAAATAGTTTTAGAGGCTTCTGCAAGAAGATAAGAATAAATTAATTATCAAATAATAAGATAAGGTCAAGAAGGAAGAGGATATATAACAAAAGATATTGAAAACTGAGGAATAGTATCAAAGAAAACATGTTGAGGAAGAAATAATAAAAAAGGAAAATGATATCAAGTCTGAGAAGGCTTCCTTTCTACAAAACAGGGCTGAAGAAAAAGCTAAAATTTTAGCTAAGGAGGCTGAGGCTAAAAGATTAGTTGAGGAGGTTGAGGCTAAAAGAAAAGCACAAGAGTAGTTGGAACAATAAGAGTCAAAGGAATCAAGCACAACCCAAAGCAACCCATCAGCTCCCAACCTAGGCATGGTGAACATTTCACCTCATGAGTACACCCCCCTCAATGCCATTCCGGTTAATACCACCTTCTCTTCACAAATTATGATTTTTGAAGGTGTTGTAGTGGTTGTTGGAGATTATTAATACGATGAAATGACAAAGAAAATTGAAAATAGGTGAAAAAAAAGGAAAAGGGGAGAATATACTAAGTCTAGATCATCTACAAGGAGAGTTGTAGAATGGAAATTTGGGCCTCACCCATAGGAGAATGTTGTAAAACAACTTCTTCCCTCCATGCATTTGTAAGATTAAATTATTCATCTATTCTTGAGGTTACCAATTCCCTAGGTACATCCCACACCAGAATCACTGAGGTGGAGGAAGAATTGAAAACACTAAAGGATGACCTCTCTACAGAGTTCCTGAAAATTTTCGAGCAAAAGGATAAACTACATAAAGAGGAAATTCATAAGATTGTGTGAACTATGAATGAAGAGATCATTTTGTAATTCAAAAGAGATACAAGGTTTGTTGATACCCTCAACAAAGAAAATCTAAATAAAGCATTGCAAGTCCAAAAAGATGAAATGAACGCAGAATTTGAAAGAAGGGCACATGCACAATGGGACATCCATGCTAAAGAGTTAGAATCTATAAAGATAAAAATCTATGAAGAGATAGGACAGATCAAAAGATAACATGCTGGAGAAGCTTCCCAATTGCAAACATAATTGACTGAATCTAAAAGATTCATGGAGCAACAAAAATGCCAAATCCTGGAGTTGGAACAAGAGAAGCAAAAACTTGAAAAGACTCTAGAAGAGAGTAAGGAATCAATTCTAGATATAGAAACTATGAAGGCCAAGGCATTAGAGATAAATGAAAAAATCAAATCTGAATAGAAGGAATTTCTATGTCTACTCAAGGATATGCAGACTAATCTGGATGATTAGCTAAGGCTACAAGACAAAATTACTAAAATTAAAGAAAAATACTAGGAGGCAAGTGATGCCTTTGATAAAATTGTTGATTGAAAAGAAATGTATGAAGACCCCCTCCTACACTTCCATTGTATGATAAAAATGAAAAACTCGGGTATCAAGTCTTCTTTGATACTTGGAAACCTTTATAGAAAGAAATTCAATACATTAAAGAAGCAGCAATTGATGCCTGCAAGAAGTTATGGAATAGTTCAAATGGTCTTATGAAAGAATTTAGAATGCAGCTAATGTCCCCCATTGATGAAGCAACACCTACCATAATAAGAATAGATGAGGTGGAGAAAAGAAGGGAATTTAGCAGAGTAAATACTAAAAATTTGACTCAGGTGAAAAAGGAATCTCTAGAAGAACACCTGTTGGAACCTTCCAAGCTCATCAACATGACTCATGATTTTGTAAAACACATAACACGAATGTTAGAACAAGAACATTCCACTAAAGTTTGCAATGGAGAATTAAATGTGAAAAAGATGCAATGAGGAAAATTAGAGAATATCATGAAGGATTATTCTCTCTGGAAGGAATATCAAGACTAGACGCAGAAGTAGAAGAGCTCATAATGATACAATCTTTCTAACCACTCTAGATGTCTCATTCCCTCTATTTTGTAATTCTATTCTGAATAGGAATGCAAAGAGTTGATTTTGAAAAATTCCCTT
>JASDQU010104029.1:47914-64189 GCA_032191745.1 Picea mariana
TCTGAGTTGGGATAAAATAAACTCCCATCCTTATCCTATTCCAATAGAAATATTTCCGATTTCCATACCAGAAAGAGTTCTATTGGAATGATTTATATCAGAGTATTCTTCCTCGTGAGTAATTTTCAACCTCGACTTATACAGTCCAACAACTTGAGTGTACATCGTATCTCTGGTGCTATATGTGTCAACTAATCGTTGTTTAGAAATAAATAATCGAGCATTGAAACTGCCAAGTTTACATAACTTATATGGTGATAATCTGATGACTTGGTGAACTTTTATTAGCTTCTGACCCATTCAAATCAGGCTCGCATATCTATTTATCTCTCGGTCTCTCGAGATAACACTTTTTTCGAAAAGAGAATATTCCTTTGATACCATCTTCGTCAAGGTTCAATCATTTATGTAGTCTATCGAGCTTCGTATTACAAGTTCTGGTAACATACATTAACCCTTTGCAAACTTTATTCTATCGAGACGCAAATCCACATTAGAGAAGAATATACTTTCGAGACACTTTCATCGGAGTATAAATCGATATGAGCATTATTTCTCTCCAATGGAAATGATTATGATGGCCCACCTATGATAACGCCTACCCTTTTATGATGTCGGCATACAAATCAAGATGGGATGTGGAATATTCTTCGATACATTTTTTCTCGGAGCACAAAACAATCCACAAATGCTCCATATTCGATGGAAATGACTTTGATGGCCACCTTTTCAAATTTTCACCTCCCCCACAATTTCGATACACAGATTTAGACAAATTTTCCCCTCAAATCACATTAATGGCGAGATCATGCTATGATTTTGAATCGACCCTCATACATTGTTTATTCAATGCACAATTAGAGTGATTCAATGCATATGAAATGACCCTAAAACCCTCAATTGCACTCTATCTTTCTTCGTAATATTATGAAGTGCTTGGCCTTGTATTGATTAGCTCTATAACACCCTATAACCATCTTTTTCGGCTGAATCATAGGTATTTGCACTTTTTTTTAAATTGCTTATATTATTATAACTGTCCCATTTTCTTTTCGATTGATTTATGTTTTGACTCGATTATTGCAGGACCAAGACAACATTCCACCATAGCGAGTTAGAATACTCAAAGATTCAAGAGCTCCATTTACTTTTTATTGACCTCTTCACTTGAAACTTCTTCTCTCCAAGGAGAGGTGTTGGTAACTGATACTATCCATCACATAGGAGAATACCATTGCCTCGGATATGACGAGATTTACTGGATCGTCAATACTAGGGACTTTTCCCTGGAGGACAAAGACTTGGAAGTGTACCAAAACATACAAAAGAGCATCATTCACCCATTGATTGCTCGATCGGCCTTGTTTCCTTACAACGAAGCTACCCAATGGTGCTTCAAGCAGTTTGACCCAAACACTACTACCATTATAAGAAAGCATGGAAGGAAAATAACATCTATGAGGCTTGAAGATATTAACGTGATGTATCACCTTCCCACACCTGCATGTGCTCTCAATGAGTCATTCCTAAATGGTTTTTCTCAAATCAATAAAGGTCTAGCCAAATTAACGAAACACTAGTGGGTAGATGAGGACATAACTCTCAAGAAAGGATAAAATCTTACCCCCATACAAGAATTCAAAGCACCATATAAAATGTTGGTTGCCATGTTGAACTGATTGTATGGCAAGGAGAAGAGCACACATTTTCATACAGATTGGATACCCTTGGCCCATACAATTGTGAAGACAAGGCAAGTGTTTAATTGGGTATAAGTATTGGCTTTTAATATTTTTCTCAACATGAAAAATATTTGAGTTATGAAAGAGCCTTTCTTTTATATGTCATCTTATCTAATTGATGCCATTTGTTCCTATGTGCAATTCCTTTATCTCGGGTGGAACTAGGACCAAGACTAACCCCTAGTGCACGTGTATTGCTCTAAAATATGGAAAATAAATTATAAAACGAATTTCTATTATATTTGTAACCATTTCCTTGCTCCTGTTTATACTGTAATGTATGGGTTTCCAAGGCATAGACCATTGAAGCTAGAGTTGGGATGAAAGGGGTAGAAGATTGGTATCTAGGAAAATACTACTCATAAATCAAGGTGTATTGCACCACTAGGGCCCCACATATTTTATGTTACTTTGTCCCAGACCATCTTTTAATGAGAGAAATATCTTACCAAACCATGGTAACATGGGTTACCTCTCTTCTTATGAGAAGTAGTAAAACCTATGACCTTTTTTACATATTCACATAGTAAATTAAAGCCTATCTAATGGTCTCCATGCTAGAAAAGAAGCAGAATCCTTACAATATGTATGTTTATTCCTTGGAGAGGCAAAAGGCCATGATCCACTTGAACTTGTAGTTGGTCACTTTAGGTTTGTAGGTCTCACCCATTCTAATATACATGTGGTTGGTTTTGAGGAAGACAGGTTTAGAGGACTTATTTTTCTATGAATAAGTATTGCAAAAGTTTCCTAATGATACTACTAAACAAGAATTGGAATCTGAGCAAGAAGAAATGAAGAAGAATATGCAGAAATAGTTTTAGAGGCTTCTGCAAGAAGATAAGAATAAATTAATTATCAAATAATAAGATAAGGTCAAGAAGGAAGAGGATATATAACAAAAGATATTGAAAACTGAGGAATAGTATCAAAGAAAACATGTTGAGGAAGAAATAATAAAAAAGGAAAATGATATCAAGTCTGAGAAGGCTTCCTTTCTACAAAACAGGGCTGAAGAAAAAGCTAAAATTTTAGCTAAGGAGGCTGAGGCTAAAAGATTAGTTGAGGAGGTTGAGGCTAAAAGAAAAGCACAAGAGTAGTTGGAACAATAAGAGTCAAAGGAATCAAGCACAACCCAAAGCAACCCATCAGCTCCCAACCTAGGCATGGTGAACATTTCACCTCATGAGTACACCCCCCTCAATGCCATTCCGGTTAATACCACCTTCTCTTCACAAATTATGATTTTTGAAGGTGTTGTAGTGGTTGTTGGAGATTATTAATACGATGAAATGACAAAGAAAATTGAAAATAGGTGAAAAAAAAGGAAAAGGGGAGAATATACTAAGTCTAGATCATCTACAAGGAGAGTTGTAGAATGGAAATTTGGGCCTCACCCATAGGAGAATGTTGTAAAACAACTTCTTCCCTCCATGCATTTGTAAGATTAAATTATTCATCTATTCTTGAGGTTACCAATTCCCTAGGTACATCCCACACCAGAATCACTGAGGTGGAGGAAGAATTGAAAACACTAAAGGATGACCTCTCTACAGAGTTCCTGAAAATTTTCGAGCAAAAGGATAAACTACATAAAGAGGAAATTCATAAGATTGTGTGAACTATGAATGAAGAGATCATTTTGTAATTCAAAAGAGATACAAGGTTTGTTGATACCCTCAACAAAGAAAATCTAAATAAAGCATTGCAAGTCCAAAAAGATGAAATGAACGCAGAATTTGAAAGAAGGGCACATGCACAATGGGACATCCATGCTAAAGAGTTAGAATCTATAAAGATAAAAATCTATGAAGAGATAGGACAGATCAAAAGATAACATGCTGGAGAAGCTTCCCAATTGCAAACATAATTGACTGAATCTAAAAGATTCATGGAGCAACAAAAATGCCAAATCCTGGAGTTGGAACAAGAGAAGCAAAAACTTGAAAAGACTCTAGAAGAGAGTAAGGAATCAATTCTAGATATAGAAACTATGAAGGCCAAGGCATTAGAGATAAATGAAAAAATCAAATCTGAATAGAAGGAATTTCTATGTCTACTCAAGGATATGCAGACTAATCTGGATGATTAGCTAAGGCTACAAGACAAAATTACTAAAATTAAAGAAAAATACTAGGAGGCAAGTGATGCCTTTGATAAAATTGTTGATTGAAAAGAAATGTATGAAGACCCCCTCCTACACTTCCATTGTATGATAAAAATGAAAAACTCGGGTATCAAGTCTTCTTTGATACTTGGAAACCTTTATAGAAAGAAATTCAATACATTAAAGAAGCAGCAATTGATGCCTGCAAGAAGTTATGGAATAGTTCAAATGGTCTTATGAAAGAATTTAGAATGCAGCTAATGTCCCCCATTGATGAAGCAACACCTACCATAATAAGAATAGATGAGGTGGAGAAAAGAAGGGAATTTAGCAGAGTAAATACTAAAAATTTGACTCAGGTGAAAAAGGAATCTCTAGAAGAACACCTGTTGGAACCTTCCAAGCTCATCAACATGACTCATGATTTTGTAAAACACATAACACGAATGTTAGAACAAGAACATTCCACTAAAGTTTGCAATGGAGAATTAAATGTGAAAAAGATGCAATGAGGAAAATTAGAGAATATCATGAAGGATTATTCTCTCTGGAAGGAATATCAAGACTAGACGCAGAAGTAGAAGAGCTCATAATGATACAATCTTTCTAACCACTCTAGATGTCTCATTCCCTCTATTTTGTAATTCTATTCTGAATAGGAATGCAAAGAGTTGATTTTGAAAAATTCCCTTCGCTCATGATTGAGTCACAAGAATGTAAGCAATACCTAAAATATTATAAAAGAAGAGAAATGTCCATGAAAAAGGGCTTTTAGTTTTCAAATTGTAGCAGAACAATACAATTACTATATGTTAATTTGAACAAGAAACATTTTTTAAGATATTGGTGCAAATGTGTATGAATGGGACTTTTCTTATTATGCATATTTACTTATGTGATATGTGGATTTTATTTTAATGAACTATTTCTAGACTATTTTCTATATGTCTACAGATATAGCGATTTTAATTTTAAGTGCAACAACAATATAATTAGTTGGTGAATCAATTACTTGTTTCTAACTCCTTATATTGTTAAAGTTATCTTATTCCTTTCTTTTATGAATTATTTTTGTGCAAGTAATAAAATGTTTAACTGTGCTTATTCTTTTTAGTTTTCTCATGATCAGGATAGGATAGAATATAATAGGAGTTCATCTTACGATAGTGAATAATTATTTTAGTCTAGGTTAGTTCTTTAGAGTTTCAATTCATCCAATAATTTTTTTTCCTCAGATTCATATTTAAATAATTAGTTAAATTGGTAACCAAGACAACAATCTGGTCAGATACACTATACCAAACGAGAGTGGATCTAATTGGGACCTGCCATAGGGAATTTTCCCTTACCTTCTTGAACATGTCATTTTAGTTCGTCAACAAAAATGGCACTAGAAAGAGTGCCATAGAACTGAATGGCTACAAATAAAATCACAAACCCTTCCCATTCTATTCAACAAGTAAACACTTCCTTGTCCAATGATTCTCATAAATCTCATTATGAACACATTTCGCTTCCCCTGTCATATACTGTAAACACACCATTTCAAACCAGTATTCAATGTGCTTCCACTCATTTAGAATCTACATTTTTTTCACCGTAACTTCTTATATTAACCCTGCCAGAGATTTTATTGGCAACCACCAATAATTTTCGATTCTGATCACAATCAAAGTCCCCACAAAGAGATTATATCTTTCTGTAGCTGCCATCACCTTTCATTTGTAAATGCTCATGTTTCTGAGTTTTGAAGCAATGATTGGGTTAAGCTTACCTTATTGAGTTTTATTCATTTTCATTTTCATTTGGTTTGTTTTAAGTTCATGACTGTAAGCATGAATTTAAATATAAAACTTGGTCTTGTTTTCATATCTTTTACCTTAGAAATACCATTTTAAAAGGCACCCATATATGGTTAAAACTCAAATCTTATGAAATTATTGATTAATCCACTATTGAAATCTCTGTGTATTATGGGTATCGTGACTTCATTGGTTCTATAGTTGATTGTTGGTTTAATTTGTGAAATGTTTGAATGTAAAAACGTTGGTTTAACATTTGATATATTTTTCATAAACTCAACTGTCATATCAACATTCATGTAATTTGATACAGGCATGTTGTACCTACGTTGTCAATCTACCTTGTTGTCCTGAGTATTAATGAGATCATTCATTATGCAAATTGGGGTTTTGTACTGTTGGAGGGTTTGGTATTCATTGTGGGTAGTGGCTCGTAGTTTTATGAGTTCTCTGGTTTTTCATTTTCCCCAACTCTTCTTTCCAAGTTATGAAAGTCCCCAAAATTTTCATTTTTCATGCCATCACAGTTCACTTAGACCTGTCTCTATTGCTCGTCCATTGGAAACCTAAACCTATCCCTTTTGATATATGTTGTATCCTTGTCACCGTGGTAATGGCACCCGTGATTTGTATCGAGCCAAATGGATGCCAAGCTCTCCTATCCCATGATGATGCTATTGACAACCCGAAGGCTCATGGGTGGGATGTGTTCCTCAAGAAGTTTGAAGGCTATAATATCCATGTTGCAAAAGTTTTTTCACAAACTTTAGATGGTTTTAGGGCTAAGGTCGGTGATGTACAGTTGGAATTAACAAAGGATTTCATGAGCAGGGAAACAAGACTCCCTTTAAAATGTGAGAGGTCATTTAAGAACGCTAAAATAGAGGATGTCCTGTGGTGTTTATTAATGGTTTCCTGCAAATCCACTTGTTGTACAAAAGGTATTCCCATTGCTTTGCTAAAACCTAGATGGCACAGTTTCCTTTTAATTTTGAAATAGTTTGTCACTTGTGAAGGTCGGTATGGGCTAGTTTTTCTGTATCACATTCAGTTGCTTATGATTTTCATAGGGTTTGAGTTGAATATACCATTTTACCTACAAATGGGACTTTACAAAATGTCTAAGCGCTATAAGCGACAAGTTATGAATTTCCTGTCGAGTCTGTTTCATCACGGACTCGTTAAAATATTCTTGGTTTCTCACTTGTCACAAGTTGGTGATAGTTGGGAAGGTTTCTTGAGCCGAAATGGCTTCACCCAGGTCGACGATATAGTCAGACCCCATTTAATTGTAAACCTTAATTTGGACAGACTAGTGACTGAAAGCCAGGTCGTCAATTCACTTGATGGCTTAGAATTTATTGAACCAGTTTTTGTTTTTGATGAAACCCCTGTGGATAAGGAATTACCATGTTTTTTTTCACCTAGAAGATCATTGAAACAGATAATTACCGAATTAAAAGGAAAGGATCATCATGTGCTTATGAAAAAATCTAATTTAAACGATAATGATAAACCTGTTGTGAAGAATTTCCGTAAGGGAAAGAAACCATAGAACATGGATTTAAATTTTAGGAATAATAATGTTGGTCATTTGATTTCTAGAAAACTAAGAAATTGAAAGAGTAATCATCTGAGCTCGATCGATCCGATTGAGATCGATGGTCAATGTTCAGATCGGGAGATAGATGATTTCTTGGCTCGTGAAGACCCATAAAATCAGTGCCCCGGGAAAGAGGTTGTTACCCAGGTTGAAAAGTATGACTTCGTGTCTAATTTACCCCCTTGTCTCAAGGGAAAAGAAGGTTTTTAAGGTGTTAGTCATGACCTGGAACATACCACAATGACACATGAAGCACTCGTTGTCGACTGTGTTCCACGTCAGTCTGCCATTACCCCAGTGCACTATGATAGCTGCCTCGACTGGATAGAGTGTTATTATTGAAATATTTCGCTCTTACAGGCTCAAGTGAAACGCTTGGCTACTTAGAATACCCTATTGGAATAAGAGAATTTTTTCTTGAAGGCACACACAGAGAGGGAAAGAAAAATATCCAAGAAGTCCGGGAATATCATAATAAAAAAACACAACCAGTTTCAAAGCCATTATAAATTCTGAACTATCAGATCCTTCTTATACTAATTTCTAATGGTAAAACGATTTTGTTTTGATTTTATTCCATTTTGTTATAAAAAATCAAAATAGAGAGATTTAATTTGATTTCATTTGCTATTAATAAGACTAGCTACAAAATCTATGATTTTGTAACCAGTCTCTTTTGAATAATAATCAATATCATTATCTGAATATCAAATCGGTTTTGTTATCTACAGGAAATGGACGATTATGATGTTGATTACATGGAGAAAATACCTTGGGTCATACACTCAATTATTCTGTACCTTCTGTCTTTTTTTGTTTATAAAACTTTGGTTTATTTTTGACAAACCAACTCATGCATGATTGGTTTTTTAATTTCACTATTTTTGTAATATTATCTAATTTTTGTGGATTCAACTCTATCTTGTATGATAATAGCATTTGAATCCTAAACTAGTTTAAATGTTGTTCACTCTTAGTAGTAAATGAATCTTTGGTTTGGACATATTATGGATATATGAATTTCAAGACTGATATGGAGAAGAGGTTCACTCCTTGGCTTTAGACCAGCGTGGATCTTACCCATTATGTTTTGCCTTTATGTTATGGAATGTTAATATGTTATACAACTTTAGTNNNCATCATATGATATTTCATATAATTTCAACACTTTAATTATGTCCATAATTTACTGTCCTATATTACATCTGTGATCACTATTTCATTTAAATATCATGGATTTATGCTGGATATTGGATGGTGTATTACATGAATGCATTGTATTAAGTTTCTTTTATTATAAGTGATCATCATTATAAGATCACCATATCTATATATTTATTTGTTTATTGTTATATTCTTGTTCCAAAACACCTTGGAGTTTATTCTAGGAATGCTGACACCATTCTATTACAGTTTTTCCTCATAGGAAGGAAATCTAGGAGCTTGATTTGCGCAGGGACATAGACTCATTTTAGTTGATTAATTACAGGTTAGTTTATTCATATTTTTGTTCTTTAGTTAGATTATTCATCATTGAAATAAGAATAGATTCAATTAGCTTTCACTATTAATCTGTTCTTATTTCATTTGTGTTTGAATTAGTATTCTTTAGTTTTTTTCTTAAGTTTTAAATATTAAACAAAATGTATGTGTTTTCTTTATCTACTTCATAAACACTTCCAAAAAACATCTATTTCGCAAGATATCTAGTAAATCTCGCAAAATTGTATATACATTGTTTATAATCACATGCACATAGTCATCTTCCTTTTGTGATATTTGTAATTATTAAATTATATCCTTAGTATTATAGATTTTTTAGATTAGTTTCCTTTCCTTTGTTATTTTTAGGACTTTATTTGGCCAACGGAGCCATTAAACCCGTCGGGTCATTTCACTCCAAATGGCTTGGTTATTTAGACAACCCTAGTCCGGATTTGGCCTTCCAGTTGATGGTGTGTCATTTATGACCGTCAACAAATGGCGCTAGAAGGAGCGAGGTAAATTTATTGATTAAATGTTTTACCCCTGAGCCTGTCATAATTCCAAATTTATAAATTCTTCTTTTGTGTCATTTTGAAATGCAATAGAAGACATACCAGACTGACAAGCTAGCCTTGTGGGAGTCTTTATGTCGAATGTTTTTAATTCCCCATGGCTCCCCAAAYCATTGTTTTGGAACATGCTTTCCACTTCTCATTACCCGATATTCCCAACGAGACAGTCTCTCGCTTGTCCAAACTCACCTTTGATGGTGGGGGGGATGTATCTACTAAAGATAATATTAACAATTTTTGGTGTAAATGCATCAAGCATGATATTTTTGATTTAAAGATTTTATGCAGATTGTTTGTTTTTACTTTTAGGGGTCGGATTAAACATTGGTTTGAGTCTTTTCCAGCATATCACATTTTTTATTGGTTTCAATTTGTAGAGGTATTTTTATATTCTTTTGAAATCTATGATTACAATAAATTATGTGAATAATTTCATACTTTACTAATCAATGACAATTCATCTCCATAAGGTTTTTCAACAAGAGTCCATCCTGTTCTCTGTAAATTTAATCTTGATGACATGTCATTTGTACTAAATCTACTCTATGATGCTTGCGTCCCTTTCATCCATTCATATTCAATCGAAAATGATGAATCGGTTATAAATCCTATCACTCAATTGCGAGAAGAATTTTGTTCGCAGGATGAGAGGAATCCATCTGAAAATTTTGAGCAAGCAAGGGAGATAGAATCTATTGAAAACGTTCTTACTGATAATCAAATTGGTTTTTCCTCTGAATCATTGTATTTTCAGTCCTCAACCATCATGGAAGAAGATTCGATGTTGGGTCAAGGTGAATGTCCTCTTTCTTCTAACTCATTCTCTAATCAGTACTTAAATTTAGTTATTGAAGAACACTTAGGTGATGAAAACGATCTTAAGCATTCTAATATTCCAATGAAACTAATTAGAGATGTAAATATGCAATTGGAAGAAGAAACCTTAAACCTTCATCCACAAATCATACCTTATCCAAAGGAAAGATTAGATATTTCTCATGAAATTTTTGAATTATATATCATACAGGAGGCAAATTTAGATGATCATATTATGTTGAAAAATTTATCACCAAAACAAAGTGAAAGTTTTAATGAAAGTGAAGAGGAATGTCTTGAGAATACCATTGTTAAATATCATAGCTCAAGAGATGCTTTTCATGTGCTCATTTCTGATTCCTTTTACTCTTTATATCTTGATCTCTTCTTAGATTCTAGTGGACATGATACTTTACCCACAACATCTTACTCTTTTTCGTCACAATCAGATCTTTTCAATATGCCAAGATTTGGTGAAATTAAATCCAAACATAACATTTATGAAGTCGGATTTGACGCTCTTTCAATTTAATCACTCACATGGGAAAAAGACATGTTGCAAGATGATTTTACACGATTTACTTTTGAAAAAGACAATGCACTCTTTCTTATGAAGATTAAACATTCTACATTGCATAATCTTTCTTTGGTTAATTCTAAATTTAATGTTTATGCTTCACATTTTGAAACGATCAACTTCATCAAAGGAAATGTTCAAACCAATGATCTAATTGATGTCATGAATCCTCATGTGTTCCCCATTAATATATCCATTTCATCAAAGTCATAGTTTGCATCTTAATTTTTATGACAGGATCTTAGAATGGATTGAAGATTTGTATCTAAAAAATCTTCATAATAAAGATCAAGTTGTGCTTACTTTGTTTCTACCTAAATATCTAGGAGGTAGGCATGACATGATTTTTTTAGATCCTCCATGTGAAGAGATTGATGAACACTTGGAGAATTGTTAGGAGGATGGGGCACTTCAGCCTCGATTGATGGTTATGTCAGGTCCCCATAATCTTGACAAGCTTTCCAAACTTACTTACACTCTTCCATTCTATTACGACCCATATCACGAAAAGATTGCACAATGGTTGGAGGATTCATACATCAAGAAGTTTCAAAAGAATGGTAAGGTTGTTCTTGCTTTGTTTTTAAATGAATATTTAGGAGGTAAGCATAACATATTTATTTTGTATCTGCAAATACTGTATTCTTTTGTTCTGATTTTTTACTTTCTACGCCTTGCAGGATTAAAGATGCTCTTATGGATGCACTGGAAATATGCTTTTACTTAGCATTTTGATCTATTTAGTAGTTAGAGTAGGTTTAGGAATAGTTTTACTTTAGTTTTATTTCTCATTGTTTCTCTTTGTATTAATGCAGTTAAAAAAAAAAAGTGGGCACACCAAGAGAACCATAATATGACTATTGTCAGGGAAGTCCACTTTAAATCGTTTCTCTCTGCTTTTCGTTGAATATTTATTTTCAAAACTGTAGTATCATCATGAAAATTTTAAATGGAAAGTAAAAAGATAAGTAAATTTGAACTATCAATTCAACCCTGACCCAAGGTGCCACGAGTAGGACTGCACTCATATTAATAAGGGTTCTTCTTCCAGGCTCTCAAGAGATTTTTTTCACTTGATGATTCCTGTTCCACCTTTTTGTAAATATTTTTAATTTACTTTTCTGTTTTTGATTTTGGTTCTTTTCATTTTGCTTGATTTTGATTTGTTTCTAAATAATTATGTCTGAGTCACCATCTCATTTGTGGAAGGGAATCAAAATTCTCATTCATTAGCAGCAATTGATAAATTCCCAAGCACCTGAACAGTAAGTGCTAAAACTCAGATCAACAGAAGCAAGTTTCTATTCAAATCAGTGTTTCTGGTTTCTCATCGAAATTACAAGTAGACGCGATTATCATTAATAAACTTCTAACGTTGTCCCTTTTTAAGGAAAACAACTCAACTGTACCTTCCCATCCTCGAGATGGTTTCCTAATAGAAATCTAAGTGTCCAAAGTGTGATGAAGGTCATCAAAAAAGGAGAATGATTTTTAATGATCAAAATTGTTATTCCAAACTGTGAGATCTTTAGTATCACCTCGCTCTCTTAAATATGATGAAGTTTCTAGAAATTTATAAACAAATATTAGAGATTTGGAAGAACTGTAATGTGTGGGAATTGTATGTAAACCCGTCAGGACACTGAACAGGTCTGCTGGTAGCAGGTAAATGCACACATGATACCAAGACAACTTTGTCGGGGTACTGAATAGGCCTGCTGGCAGTAAAGTAATGCTGGGTTTAAGAATATCCTCAGGTATGTATTTTAATTTGATCAAGTGTGAAGATGTTTTTATCATGAATGGACGACTCTTGGACATGATAGAGGTACTAGAGTGAGTCAAATGACATCTTTCTGAGGCTATGGACGCATGCTGACAATAGTGGCCATGTCAACAATATTGAAGTCAACTGCATAAACAATCACTACACTTGTAATCTAAGTTAGATACCAGATGACATATTTTTAGACAGAAATACATCTGATGCTAAAATGCATTATTTTTCGAGTTATGATCAGAATGCTTGACCTATTGTTAATTGTTTCTAAAAATTTATTTCATATGACCCCCTGACATGAATTTTTGGGTGATGCAGAGATAACTACTTCTCCTAGTATGTCACCATTGTTGGTAGCCACCAATAATTTTCAATTCTTATCACAATAAAAGTCCCCACAAAGAGATTATATCTTTTTGTAGTTGCCATCACCTTTCATTTGTAAATGCTCATGTTTCTGAGTTTCAAAGCAATGATTGGGTTAAGCTTACCTTATTGAGTTTTATTCATTTGCATTTTCGTTTGTTTTGTTTTAAATTCATGACTATAAGCATGAATTTAAATATAAAACTTGGTCTTGGTTTCATATCTTTTACCTTAGAAATATCATTTTAAAAGGCACCCATATATGGTTAAAACTCAAATCTTATGAAATTATTGATTAATCCACTATCGAAATCTCTGTGTATTATGGGTATTGTGACTTCATTGGTTCTATAGTTGATCGTTGGTTTAATTTGTGAAATTTTTGAATGCAAAAACGTTGGTTTAACATTTGATATAGTTTTCAAAAACTCAACAGTGATATCAACATTCATGTAAATTGATACAGGCCTATTGTACCTATGTTGTCAATCTACCTTGTTGTCCTGAGTATTAATGAGATCATTCATTATGCGAATTGGGGTTTTGTACTATTGGAGGGTTTGGTATTCATCTTGGGTAGTGGCTCGTAGTTTTATGAGTTCTCTGGTTTTTCGTTTTCCCCGACTCTTGTTTCCAAGTTATGGCAGTCCCCAAACTTTTCATTTTTCATGCCATCACAGTTCACTTAGACATATCTTTGTTGCTCGTCCGTTGGAAACCTAAATCTATCCCTTGTGATATCTGTTGTATCCTTGTCACCTTGGTAATGGCACTTGTGGTTTGTATAGAGCCAAACAGATGCCAAGGTCTCCTATACTATGATGACGCTATTGAAGACCTAAAGGCTCATGGGTGGGATGTGTTCCTCAAGAAGTTTGAAGGCTATAATATGGAGGTTGAAAAATATTTTGCACAAACTTTTGGCGATTTTAGGTCCAAGGTCAGTGATTTACAATTGCAATTAAGAGAGAATTCCATGAGCAGGGTGATAGGTTTCCCTTTAAAAGGTGAGAGGTGGTTTAATAACGCTAAAATAGAGGATGTTCCATGGAGTTTATTCATGGTTTCCTGCAAATCCACTTGTTGTACAAAAGATATTCCCATTGCTTTGCTAAAACCTAGATGGCACAATCTCCTTTTAATTCTGAAATAGTTTGTCACTTGTGAAGGTCGGTATGGGCTGGTTTTTCTGTATCACATTCGGTTGCTTATGATTTTCTTAGGGTTTGAGTTGAATATGCCATTTTACCTGCAAATGAGCATTTAAAAAATGTCTAAGCGCTATAAGAGACATGGTATGAATTCCCTGTCGAGTCTGTTTCATCAAAAACTCATTAAAATATTATTGGTTGCTCACGTGTCACAAGTTAGTGATAGATGGGAAGGTTTCTTGAGATGAAATGGATTCACCTAGGTCAACGATATAGTCATCCCCCATTTAATTGTAAAACCTAATTTGGAGAAACCACTGACTGAAATCTAGGTCGTCAATTCACTTGATGGCTCAGAATTTATTGAACCAATTTATGTTGTTGATGAAAACCCCATGGATAAGGAATTACCATGTTTCTTTTACCTAGAAGATATTTGGAATAGGCAATTACCGAATTAAAAGGAAAGGATCATTCTGTGCCTATGAACGAATCTAATTTAAACGATAATGATAAACCTATTGTGAAGAATTTTCGTACGGAAAAGAAACCACAAAACACGGATTTAAACTTTGGGAATAATAATGTTGGTCATTTGATTTCTAGAAAAATAAGAAATCGAAAGAGTAATCATCTGAGCTTGATCGATCCTATCGAGATCGATGATCGATGTTCAAATCAGGAGATAGACGATTTCTTGGCTCATGAAGACCCAGAAAATTAGTGCCCCAAGAAAGAGGTTGTTACCCAGGTTGAAAAGTATGACTTCTTGTCTAATTTACCCCCTTGTCTGAAGGGAAAAGAAGGTTTTTTCAATTATTGGTTATGACTTGGAATAGACCACAGTGACACATGAAGCACCCATTGTCGATTGTGTTCCACGTTCGTCTACCATTACCCTAGTGCACTGTGATAGCTGCCTTGATTGGATAGAGCATTATTATAGAGCTATTCCGCTATTACAGGCTCAATTAAAATGCTTGGCTACTCGAAATACCCTATTGGAATAAGATATTTTTTACTTGAAGGCACACACAGAGAGGGAAAGAAAAATATCCAAGGAGTTCGGGAATATCATAATAAAAAAACACAACCATTTTCAAAGCCATTATAAATTCCGAACTATCAGATCCTTCTTTTACTAATTTCTAATGGTAAAATGCTTTTGTTTTGATTTTATTCCATTTTGTTATAAAAAATTGAAATAGAGAGATTTAATTTGATTTCATTTTCTATTAATAAGACTAGATATAGAATCTATGATTCTGCAGCCATTCTCTATTGAATAATAATTAGTATCATTATATGAATATCAAATCGGTTTTCTTATCTATAGGAAATGGATGATTATGATGTTGATTACATGGAGAAAATATCTTGGGTCATATGCTCAATTATTTTGTAGCTTCTGTCTTTTTTTGTTTATAAAACTTTGGTTTATTTTTGACAAACCAACTCATGCATGAGTGGTTTTTAGTTTCACTATTTTTGTAATATTATCTGATTTTTGCGGATTCAACTCTATCTTGTATGATAAGAGCATTTGAATCCTGAACTAGTTTAAATATTGTTCACTCTTATTAGTAAAGGAATCTTTGGTTTGGACATATTATGGATATATGACTTTCAAGAATGATATGGAGAAGAGGTTCGCTCATTGGCTTTAGACCAGCGTGGCTCTTACCCATTATGTTTTTCTTTTATCTTATGGAATGTTAATACGTCATACAACTTTAGTCTTATCATCGTATGATATTTCATATAATTTTATCACTTTAATTATGTCCATAATTTACTATCCTATATTACATATGTGATCAATATTTCATTTAAATATCATGGATTTATGTTGGATATTGGATGGTGTATTACATGAATGTTTTGTATTAAGTTTCTTTTATTATAAGTGTTCGTCATTACAAGATCACCAAATCTGTATATTTATTTTTTTACTATTATATTCTTGTTCCAAAACACCTTTGAGTTTGTTCTCGAAATGCTGGCACCATTCTATTACAAGTTTTCCTCATAGGAAGGACAGTTAGGAGCTTGATTTGCGCAGGGACATAGACTCAGTTTAGTTGATTAATTACGGGTTAGTTTATTCATGTTTTTGTTCTTTAGTTAGTTTATTCATCAATGAAATAAGAATAGCTTCAATTAGCTTTGATTGTTAATCTTTTCTTATTTCAATTGTGTTTGAATTAGTATTCTTTAGTTTTTTTTTAAGTTTTAAATATTAAACAAAATGTATGTGTTTTCTTTATCTACTTT
>JASDQU010104029.1:73924-84773 GCA_032191745.1 Picea mariana
GAATGGATTGAAGATTTGTATCTAAAAAATCTTCATAATAAAGATCAAGTTGTGCTTACTTTGTTTCTACCTAAATATCTAGGAGGTAGGCATGACATGATTTTTTTAGATCCTCCATGTGAAGAGATTGATGAACACTTGGAGAATTGTTAGGAGGATGGGGCACTTCAGCCTCAATTGATGGTTATGTCAGGTCCCCATAATCTTGACAAGTTTTCCAAACTTACTTACACTCTTCCATTCCATTACGACCCATATCACGAAAAGATTGCACAATGGTTGGAGGATTCATACATCAAGAAGTTTCAAAAGAATGGTAAGGTTGTTCTTGTTTTGTTTTTAAATGAATATTTAGGAGGTAAGTATAACATATTTCTTTTGTATCTGCAAATACTGTATTCTTTTGTTCTGATTTTTTACTTTCTACACCTTGCAGGATTAAAGATGCTCTTATGGATGCATTGGAAATATGATTTTACTTAGCATTTTGATCTATTTAGTAGTTAGATTAGGTTTAGGAATAATTTTACTATTTTGATCTATTTAGTAGTTAGAGTAGGTTTAGGAATAGTTTTACTTTAGTTTTATTTCTCATTGTTTCTCTTTGTATTAATGCAATTAAAAAAAACAAGTGGGAACACCAAGAGAACCATAATATGACTATTGTCAGGGAAGTCCACTTTAAATTGTTTCTCTCTGCTTTTCGTTGAATATTTATTTTCAAAACTGTAGTATCAGCATGAAAATTTTAAATGGAAAGTAAAAAGATAAGTAAATTTGAACTATCAATTCAACCCTGACCCAAGGTGCCACGAGTAGGAATGCACTCATATTAATAAGGGTTCTTCTTCTAGGCTCTCAAGAGATTTTTTTCACTTGATGATTCCTGTTCCACCTTTTTGTAAATATTTTTAATTTACTTTTCTATTTTTTATTTTGGTTCTTTTCATTTTGCTTGATTTTGATTTGTTTCTAAATAATTATGTCTGAGTCACCATCTCATTTGTGGAAGGGAATCAAAATTCTCATTCATTAGCAGCAATTGATAAATTCCCAAGCACCTGAAAAGTAAGTGCTAAAACTCAGATCAATAGAAGCAAGTTTCTATTCAAATCAGTGTTTCTGGTTTCTCATCGAAATTACAAGTAGACGCGATTATCATTAATAAACTTCTAACGTTGTCCCTTTTTAAGGAAAACAACTCAACTATACCTTCCCATCCTCGAGATGGTTTCCTAACAGAAATCTAAGTGTCCAAAGTGTGATGAAGGTCATCAAAAAAGGAGAATGATTTTTAATGATCAAAATTGTTATTCCAAACTATGAGATCTTCAGTATCACCTCGCTCTCTTAAATATAATGAAGTTTCTAGAAATTTATAAACAAATTTTAGAGAGTTGGAAGCACTGTAATGTGTGGGAATTGTATGTAAACCCATCAGGACACTAAACAGGTCTGCTGGTAGCAGGTAAATGCACACACGATACCAAGACAACTTTGTCGAGGTACTGAACAGGCCTACTGGCAGCAAAGCAATGTTGGGTTTAAGAATATCCTCAGGTATGTATTTTAATTTGATCAAGTGTGAAGATGTTTTTATCATGAATGGATGACTCTTGGACATGATAGAGGTACTAGAGTGAGTCAAATGACATCTTTCTGAGGCTATGGACGCCTGTTGGCAATAGTGGCCATGTCAACAATATTGAAGTCAACTGCATAAACAATCGCTACACTTGTAATCTAAGTTAGATACCAGATGACATATTTTTAGACAGAAATACATCTAATGCTAAAATGCATTATTTTTCGAGTTATGATCAGAATGCTTGACCTATTGTTAATTGTTTCTAAAAATTTATTTCATATGACCCCCTGACGTGAATTTTTGGGTGATGCAGAGATAACTGCTTCTCCTAGTATGTCACCATTGTTGGTAGCCACCAATAATTTTCAATTCTTATCACAATAAAAGTCCCCACAAAGAGATTATATGTTTTTGTAGTTTCCATCACCTTTCATTTGTAAATGCTCATGTTTCTGAGTTTCAAAGCGATGATTGGGTTAAGCTTACCTTATTGAGTTTTATTCGTTTGCTTTTTCGTTTGTTTTGTTTTAAATTCATGACTGTAAGCATGAATTTAAATATAAAACTTGGTCTTGGTTTCATATCTTTTACCTTAGAAATATCGTTTTAAAAGGCACCCATATATGGTTAAAACTCAAATCTTATGAAATTATTGATTAATCCACTATCGAAATCTCTGTGTATTATGGGTATTGTGACTTCATTGGTTCTATAGTTGATCGTTGGTTTAATTTGTGAAATTTTTGAATGCAAAAATGTTGGTTTAACATTTGATATAGTTTTCAAAAACTCAACAGTCATATCAACATTCATGTAAATTGATACAGGCCTGTTGTACCTATGTTGTCAATCTACCTTGTTGTCCTGAGTATTAATGAGATCATTCATTATGCGAATTGGGGTTTTGTACTATTGGAGGGTTTGGTATTCATCTTGGGTAGTGGCTCATAGTTTTATGAGTTCTCTGGTTTTTCGTTTTCCCCAATTCTTCTTTCCAAGTTATGGCAGTCCCCAAAATTTTCATTTTCCGTGCCATCATAGTTCACTTAGACCTATCTTTGTTGCTCATCCGTTGGAAACCTAAACCTATCCCTTGTGATATCTGTTGTATCCTTGTCACCTTGGTAATGGCACTTGTGGTTTGTATAGAGCCAAACAGATGCCAAGGTCTCCTATACTATGATGACGCTATTGAAGACCTAAAGGCTCATGGGTGGGATGTGTTCCTCAAGAAGTTTGAAGGCTATAATCTCCAGGTTGAAAAATATTTTGCACAAACTTTTGGCGATTTTAGGTCCAAGGTCAGTGATTTACAATTGCAATTAAGAGAGAATTCCATGAGCAGGGTGATAGGTTTCCCTTTAAAAGGAGAGAGGTGGTTTAATAACGATAAAATAGAGGATGTCCCATGGATTTTATTCATGGTTTCCTGCAAATCCACTTGTTGTACAAAAGATATTCTCATTGCTTTGCTAAAACCTAGATGGCACAGTCTCCTTTTAATTATGAAATAGTTTGTCACTTGTGAAGGTCGGTATGGGTTGGTTTTTTTGTATCACATTCGGTTGCTTATGATTTTCTTAGGGTTTGACTTGAATATACCATTTTACCTGCAAATGAGCCTTTAAAAAATGTCTAAGCGCTATAAGAGACAGGGTATGAATTCCCTGTCGAGTCTGTTTCATCACAAACTCGTTAAAATATTATTGGTTGCTCACCTATCACAAGTTAGTGATAGATGGGAAGGTTTCTTGAGATGAAATGGATTCACCTAGGTCAACGATATAGTCATCCCCCATTTAATTGTAAACCCTAATTTGGAGAAACCAGTGACTGAAATCCAGGTCGTCAATTCACTTGATGGCTCAGAATTTATTGAACCAATTTCTGTTGTTGATGAAACCCCTATGGATAAGGAATTACCATGTTTCTTTTACCTAGAATATCTTTGGAATAGGAAATTACCGAATTAAAAGGAAAGGATCATCCTGTGCCTATGAACGAATCTAATTTAAATGATAATGATAAACCTATTGTGAAGAATTTTCGTACGGAAAAGAAACCGCAAAACACAGATTTAAATTTTGGGAATAATAATGTTGGTCGTTTGATTTCTAGAAAACTAAGAAATCAAAAGAGTAATCATCTGAGCTTGATTGATCCTATCGAGGTCGATGATCGGTTTTCAAATCAGGAGATAAACGATTTCTTGGCTCATGAAGACCCAGAAAATTAGTGCCCCAGGAAAGAGGTTGTTACCCAGGTTGAAAAGTATGACTTCTTGTCTAATTTACCCCCTTGTCTGAAGGGAAAAGAAGGTTTTTCAAGTATTGGTTATCACCTGGAATAGACCACAGTGACACATGAAGCACCCATTATCGACTGTGTTCCACGTTCGTCTACCATTACCCTAGTGCACTGTGATAGCTGCCTCGACTGGATAGAGCGTTATTATAGAGATATTCCGCTATTACAGGCTCAATTGAAATGCTTGGCTACTCAAAATACCCTATTGGAATAAGATATTTTTTACTTGAAGGCACACACAGAGAGAGAAAGAAAAATATCCAAGGAGTCTGGGAATATCATAATAAAAAAACACAACCATTTTCAAAGCCATTATAAATTCTGAACTATCAGATCCTGCTTTTACTAATTTCTAATGGTAAGACAATTTTGTTTTGATTTTATTCCATTTTGTTATAAAAAATTGAAATAGAGAGATTTAATTTGATTTCATTTTCTATTAATAAGACTAGTTATAGAATCTATGATTCTGCAGCCATTCTCTATTGAATAATAATTAGTATCATTATATGAATATCAAATCGGTTTTCTTATCTACAGGAAATGGATGATTATGATGCTGATTACATGGAGAAAATATCTTGGGTCATATGCTCAATTATTTTGTAGCTTCTGTCTTTTTTTGTTTATAAAACTTTGGTTTATTTTTGACAAACCAACTCATGCATGAGTGGTTTTTAGTTTCACTATTTTTGTAATATTATCTTATTTTTGTGGATTCAACTCTATCTTGTATGATAAGAGCATTTGAATCCTGAACTAGTTTAAATATTGTTCACTCTTATCAGTAAAGGAATCTTTGGTTTGGACATATTATGGATATATGACTTTCAAGAATGATATGGAGAAGAGGTTCACTCATTGGCTTTAGACCAGCGTGGCTCTTACCTATTATGTTTTTATTTTATCTTATGGAATGTTAATATGTCATACAACTTTAGTCTTATCATCGTATGATATTTCATATAATTTTATCACTTTAATTATGTCCATAATTTACTATCCTATATTACATATGTGATCAATATTTCATTTAAATATCGTGGATTTATGTTGGATATTGGATGGTGTATTACATGAATGTTTTGTATTAAGTTTCTTTTATTATAAGTGTTCATCATTATAAGATCACCAAATCTGTATATTTATTTGTTTACTATTATATTCTTGTTCCAAAACACCTTTGAGTTTGTTCTAGGAATGCTGGCACCATTCTATTACAGGTTTTCCTCATAGGAAGGACAGTTAGGAGCTTGATTTGCGTAGGGACATAGACTCAGTTTAGTTGATTAATTACAGGTTAGTTTATTCATGTTTTTGTTCTTTAGTTAGTTTATTCATCAATGAAATAAGAATAGCTTCAATTAGCTTTGACTATTAATCTTTTCTTATTTCAATTGTGTTTGAATTAGTATTCTTTAGTTTTTTTTTAAGTTTTAAATATTAAACAAAATGTATGTGTTTTCTTTATCTAATTTATAAACACTTTCAAAAAACATCTATTTCAAAAGATATCTAGTAAATCTCGCAAAATTGTATATACATTGTTTATAATCACATGCACATAGTCATCTTCCTTTTGTGAAATTTGTAATTATTAAATTATATACTTAATATTATAGATTTTTTAGAATAGTTTCCTTTCTTTTGTTATTTTTAGGACTTTAGTTGGCCAACAGAGCCATTAAACCCGTCAGGTTATTTCATTCCAAACAGCTTGGGTTATTTAGACAACTCCGATACATATTTGACCTTCCAGTTGACAGTGTGTCATTTACGCCCGTCAACATATTGATACCATTCTTAGGCAGTCCCAAGAGCATGTAGAATGTGTCCTAACTAGCCAATGGAGTAGACAGACAAGTCAGTCTCATATTAACTATTTTCTACCTCAAGTTTAGGAAAATACTCACAGCGAAGATACTTTATTTATCGACCCTTTCAGATACGAAGAAAATCTTATTGTCGAAACCCTAATATATCACCTACCCCAAGATACATCATATTTTGTCGAGACCTCCGATTTTAAACTTGGACATTTATTTATTTTTGGTGGTGTTGGTGTTATACCTCCCTCTCCTCTCGAATATCCACCTTATACATGAAGAAACAAGTCGGAAGAGGAATCTAAGGAGGAAGAAGAACATGAGAGTGCACGAGAAAAAAACCCATTACAACTTACCTTGGATCACTCTCCAAATATGGTCGGAGCTAATGCGAATCAAAATCCCTCACCCTATCATCCTTGGCTTGTTCTTGATGCAATCACCGTACTTGAGATACTTCACAACATGCCCAAACACCTTGAAAAATTCTTTCCAAAGTTTTACCATAACTGAATGGATTTTGTTGAAGACCACGTAAAAAAATTCTTACTTTCTGTAAGACTAAAAAATAATTGATATGAAGATATTTTGTGTCAATTGTTTCCATTTACATTTGAGAATAAATCTTCGACATCCTGGTTCTTCTCTTTGGAAGAAGCATCCATTACAAGTTGGAGAACTTTTGAGACCATTTTTCTTAGGAAATTTGGGGAAAACAAAATTCCAACAACTTTAGTACTAGAACTATCAAGAATTAAAATGGATTCTAAGGAATTGGTCAATGAATACATTCAATGTTTCCTTACTCTATTTAAGTGAATCCCACAAGCCTCTAAACCTAATGAAGACATCGCCATTTAATTATACACCTCTGGTTTTCCCATGTCCATGGTGATATTTGTTGAGAATGTGGAGAAAGGGACCCTTGAAGAAGCCTTTTAGGAAGCCCTTAAAGTTGAAAATAATTTGTTGAGTTTAAAAGGGAATCCTGGGGAAGAATCATCCAAAGACAAGGGTAAAACCAAATAAATTGTGTCCAAACCCTCATAATAGAAGAAGAATCTTGATTCCATGGATATGGAAATACCCATAGAATTGTTAAAAAAATCTCTAATGAACTGATAGATTTGAAGAATAATGGTGGAGAAGGATCTTCAAACTCAAAGAAATTTTTTAAATTTCCTCCCAAGAAATATAATAGTACTCGTCCAACCAATAAAACCAATCCTTCTCAAGTAGATGGAATTAACATGAAATATATTTTTCAAGCCTTACTGACTTGGGAAACAAAAAATATGACCGAGGTCAAGGATGAAGGAGAGGGAAATCATGAACAACGAGAATAGTGTAACGTACCCAACCACCCACAGACTAGCCATGCTACCTCAAAAACACACTTCAAAACTGATTTTGAATTCTGATAACAATTAAATCGAAATTAAGCATGAAAGACTCACATGCATTAATCAAGATCCATGTTGCAACATAAAAGAAATAAACAATGTGTCATGCACAAAAAAACCCAGCAAGCATGCAGACATAAATACATCTCATACATAATTAAATACACAACAGAATATACATTATACATATTCTTTGCAAGTAAACATTCAATTATCTTTGCATGAAAGAAAACATTCATGTCTTTATGTTTACTTGCATAAAGATGTATTTATGTCTTTATGTTTACTTGCATAAAGAAAACATTCATGTCTTTATGTTTACTTGCAAAGATGTTTACTTGCAAAGATGTGAGAGTAAATACATCTCAGAGCACTTATCTTTGCAAGTAAACATTCACCAACTAGTTGTAGACCAAGTATGTTCCTCCCAACCATAGACATTATTGTTCATTTACTCTTAACAACAGGTCACCCCTGAGCTAGGGATATGAATCCATAAGGAGGGGTCCTAGGCCAAATCTAAAACACACAATTGTTGGCTAACTAGCTTTCAAGTTTCCCAACCACACAACAAATCCTAATTTCCAGCTCTCCTTCCCCTTCAACATGCACAACCCAAAGAAATTAAACCCTTTCTCTGCCATGCAGTCCCTTGGGCTATTCCATTTCTCTCCAGGTCTCCAATGCCACTTGTCAGAAAATAACCCTGCTCGAAACTCCAAGGATTCTCAGTCGTGTACAATTCTTTCCGAACTATCATCAATCTCATGCACACAGTAATCCATTCCCGCCTAGAATGATCAGTAACTTATTACAACCATATATAAATAGCTCTCCTCTTATAGCCATTCCTTTCCATGCTCAGACCAAGAGCACATGAATTAGGAAGAATGAGGCACTAAAAATGAAAGAGTGAGAAGGGTGCAAGATTGGATGGATAAGAACAAGTGGACCCCCAAAACAGCCCATAAGGGGTGTTTATATAATTACATGAAAATAATAACCACAGACCTTCCTCCCAAGAAGATCATGTAACCAATTTTCCAAATTAAAACCAATATGGGTAAATAAAATATAATAAAAATACCGAGTTCCTTTATCCCCCTCTCTTATGGAATCAAAACCCACTATCTCTTGTCATTGTCTGTCTTGTAGCCAACAATGTATTTTTTTTATTAATGTACATAGAAGTATTACATTTCCTAGGCATTCCGACCCCTTTTCAACTTTACTGACTCACCAACCCAATGTCACATTTGCATAATATATTATAGTTCATAGGGATTAAAATCGGGGTGTTACATCCCCATACCCTTATTTTGGCACTGTCCTCAGTGCACAACACCATAATGGTGTTCTTAAAATTCTAGGAACTCTATACTTTACTATTCATAGGAAGCCCAACCAACCCTTATATACATAGGCACTCTAGACTAGAAATAAATATGCATACATAGGAACTTCAACCCAAAACATGCACAAAGATTTTACAATGTACATTTCTAGAAGTTGTTCCAACCAATAATCTCTCATTCTCCATTATCCCTGCACAACCCAAAGAAATGAAACCCTTTCTCTGTCATGTAGTCCCTCGGGCTATTCCATTTCTCTCCAAGGATCTAGTGCACTCATCCAGGAATGTTTTAGAGTTGTGGCTCCAAGAACTCCAGCTGCAACAAGTCCACTGGAATTTCTTCATTCCATGCCTTCATCATTGCACTCAATTTCCTTCTATTTCTCTTTTCCTGAGCTTCCAGCTTCCATAGCCAACATTTCATCTTTATTATACACACACATTCATCATGAGATATCATTATAACAATTTTCAATCATACATTTTAAATATGTTTTATAAAGGAAAACAAAATTTTATAAGCATGAGCTTCCTACTCATAATTCGTTTGGCTCTTGCAGTTGCAGGAATCGATTTTTATTATGGATTACAATAATTCCATACCCAATACCATTATTCCTACAATTTTCTCAACCTTCAATTAGCCAAACCAATTGTTAGCATATCATAATTTGTTTTAATTTTTCAAATCTATTTATATATAGGAAATAAAATTTCGAAGAATGAGGATTTTTTTCATAATGCTTAACTCTTATAGCAACAAGAGTTGGTCTTATGTATGGGCTTACATCCCTACCACATCCAAGAGAATTGTCCCTACAATTTCCTCAACCTTTCATTCACCCACACAAATTGTTAGCATAACATAGCAATTTGTAACTATTAATTTCTGAAATCTATTTTATACAGGAAAATAAAATTTCTAGGCATGAATTTTTTTCTCATAATGTTTCTCTCTTGCATCACCAGGAATTGGTCTTATTTATGGGTTGACATCCTCGCCATATCCAAGACCATTATTGCTGCAATTTACTCAATTTACACTCAACCAAACAAACTATTAGTATCTCATGTACAAGATATATGTGTGTGTGTGCATGTGTGTGTGTGTGACAACAATTCAAAATAATTCGAAAAGTGATCTCAGAATTGTTTACAGCTACAATTCAATCACTTCCATTAATCCAACTATTAATTGGAATGAACCCATCATTCTCTACACATGTATTATCAACCAATATTTTCTTTCTTCTATCCATCAATATTTTTATCATTTTGTTCTCTTGAAAGAGATTTTCCATAATTTATCATTATGTAACTACTTTAACCTGCAAATTTTCTTGTTGCAATATCTAACAACTCCTGAAGTGTTTTCAACTTCACGAGTTATAAATACTCACATCATTTCAGTTGTTAGCATAATCATTTCTATCTTATATGATATATACATGCCTTCACCAAAATGAATTCAATAATTCATGTAATACCACTTGTAACATTTTCAACATCTCCAAAAAGTGATCTCAACATTCTAAAAAACAACAATTCAATCACCTTCAGCTAGTATACATATTAAATATAATGCAACTATCCATCATTATGTATTTTCAGCATCACGAGATTTTCATAATGCAACAAATAATTACTAAATAAGAAAACAATCAATATGCCAATACCCATGGCCACATTTACACAATGCATCCCTGCATTGACTATATAATACCACATAACTATATCATGCATTCACCAAGCTAAGTTGGAAGCTCTGGCCAATGCCTCAACACATCATCCACAAACTTCCTACTACTTTCCTGACTATTTGAATACCTTCCTTTTCAACCCAAACACAACACCAAGAATATAATTCTTAAGTGATCTTTAGTGTCGGCAAAGAGGTTGCAGTCCAAACATCAAATATAAAATAGATATCATTGAGCACTCACATAACACTATAGTGATTCCATATACAACCATCTCATGGTCTCACACATGACTAAGTCTATGGATATTTATTGGTATATCAAGGGTATGTCTCCTAACTTGACATGATTATGGTGTCATAACCAATCATAACAAAATATGCAACTGAATTTGATCTAAATGCATTCTAGCATCAACAAAATTTATATACTCTATTTCTTGGGCCATTACATATCAATTTAAATATTGAAACAATAACTAGAGGAATTCTTACCTCAATTCCCTTGAACATTGGAAGCAATCAAATGCATACCTGCATGGATATTATCACCTACTTGATGCTACCTGATCAATGGGTATTTGTAAAAGCTCATAACCTTTCTCTTCCATCCTTTTGATTACCATTCCTACCACCCTCATGGGTCTTCACATAGATGGAAGTTGTAAGTAA
>JASDQU010104029.1:93740-106584 GCA_032191745.1 Picea mariana
TGATGCTACCTGATCAATGGGTATTTGTAAAAGCTCATAACCTTTCTCTTCCATCCTTTTGATTACCATTCCTACCACCCTCATGGGTCTTCACATAGATGGAAGTTGTAAGTAACAAAAACAACATCCACATATTTAACAATGCTATATCATTTTTCCTAAATACTTAATCCATCATTAGTCATACTCAATATAACATCAGTATTGCATGTATAACAAACTATTCTAAGTCCACAAGCATGTCGTATGCATATACAAGCATGTAAATATGCACAATGCACATCTATATGCACCAATAATTCACTATCAACATGCCTATTAATTCATATGCATTCTAACTTCATGGTATGTGTCATGCAATCTAGTGCATTTATGTTTCAATTCACTTATTTGTTTGTTTATTTATTTTGTAGCTGGTTTTCCTTGAATTTATTTGTATCCTTGTTTCCCTATGTTCTCCCATTATGATAATTTACACTATTGTTTCATTATATGAACACTTTCCAACCAAGTTCCACTTGGTCATTCTGTAATCCAACCAATGTGTTCTATTTACAACAACTTCTGTTAGGTAGTCATATCCAAAATTTACCTTTATGAAACATTCCAACACCTTGGAATGAAGTATCTCGGAACATTCCATCACTCTACTAACACAACATTCTTGAATCAAATATTATTACTCCTAGTTGTCCATTAGATTAATTCATTAACATTTCCATGTGAAACCATATATTTCACACTTAATACCATTCTCAATGGAATTCTATTTTCATTCAGTGCCACTTTTCAAGTGAAAGAGCATTTATTATTCTATCTCCAATTTCTCTGCATTGGCATCCTAATTCCACTATGAACTCTGATATCAAAAGTGGATTTCTTTCACCAAGTACTTTTATACAAGTATCTAAGTCATATCTAACAAATCCTTCCCTGGAACTCCTATGCTTGACACATAGAGATTATTCACACACAACCCCTTAAGCTCTTTGTTTTCTTTCACATCAAGCTTGCGGTTGTCTACACATATCTACCTTCAAGGATATGGAACCTTACATTTTCATTTCTATTCTAATTAATAACATTGTTCACCTACTAGATTCATGTCCTATGTGAGGATTCTTTCTTTTGTTGTACTTGCAATTTATTCACACTCTATAGAAGCTATATAATAATCCTTCTATTCTACTCTTATCGAGTTATTTATACACTTTTCATTACTTTTCCTATATCTATTTATTGACTCATACAAATTATGTAAGCTCTGTCATGCTTCCATGACTCTAATATCTGATTCTAGTAATGAAATGATCATATTATAGCTCTAATTCTACTAAATTTGCAAGCAACAATTTTGTTAGAATTATACATATTATAGAAATTTGTTAACGGGTCCTAATTTACAACTCTCTTTCCCATTCATATTGCAAAACCCAAAGAAATGAACCCCTTTACTACCATGCAATCCATCAGGTTGTTCCATTTCTCTCCAGGGCTCCAATGCTACTGGTCAGGAAATCTCCCTGCTAGAAACTCCAATGATTCTCAGTCGTGTATAGTTCTTTCTGAACTTCCATCAATCTCATGCACACAAGCATCCATTCTCGCCTGGAATCATTAGTAACTTATTACATCCATCTAACAATGAAACTCCTCTTCAAACCATTCATTTCCATGCTCATACCAAGAGCACACGAATTAGCAAGAAAAAGACACTAAAAATTAAAGAGTGAGAAGGGTGTAAGATTGTATGGAGAATAACAAGTGAACCCCCAAAACAACCCACAATGGATTTTTATATAATTATATGGAAACAAGAACCACGTGGCCTTCCTCCTAGGAAGCTCATGTAACCACTTTTCCAAATTAAAACCAATATGGGTAAATAAAATATAATAAAAATACTTAGCCCCCTTAGCCCCCTTTCCCGTGGAATCATAGCTCCCTATCTCTTGTCCTTGTCCATCTTGTAGCTAGCTGTTTATTTTTTTATTAACGTACATAGAAGTATTACATTTCCTAGGCACCCCGACCGTTTTTCAACTTTACCAGATTACCAGGCTAATGTCACATTTACATAATATATTATAGTTCATAGAGATTAAAATTGGGGTGTTACAAACAGTCTCAGGAATCTCAAGGAACAAAATAAAAACAATTGAATTCATTTTGGGATATATATTATGGTGGAGATGAAGAAGAGATGGAGTAAATACATCTGTCCCAAAATGATATAAATACTAGAAGTTCGAGTAAGAAAACTTCATCTAACACCCAAAACACTTCAAGTCCTCCTACAACTACCACTTCCAATACTAAGAAAAAATAATCGTTTGCCAACACAAATGCTCCCAATCTTCCTAAACCAACACCCTCCAACCAAAAAGCAATCGATCAAACACCTAAGCCAAGTTCTCCATCCATGTCCCCAATAAAATTGGAATATGATTTCTTGGAATATTTGTAGAAAAATAAAGCCAGTATCTTCCTGTTTGAACTCATGAAACTCCCTCAAATTCAATAATTTTTTATCAAAACTCTATAGGGAAAGTCCTCCAATAGCACTAAAGAGGTTAATGTTAGGACAAAGAAATAAACAACTAAAACTACCCCATCCAACAACAATACTCAATCCAAGAGTCAAGTAGCTACAAATGCATCCTTAATAGGGTAGAGGTCAAGATCTACTACCCCCTCTTTTCTAATTACTTTTGAAATCTTTAATAGGAATGTTCATAATTGCATGGTAGACTTGGGAGCTTCTTCTAACATAATTCCCCTTAAAGCATGTGAGAATCTTAATGTGAGGATTGAGGCATATGATATTCAAATTATTTATCTAGACATAACTCGAGTCAAAGTAATTGGGGAACTAAAAAATGTTTTAATTATAATGTCTTCTAAACCTAAAATTCATCAAACTATTGATATTATTGTGGTAGACATACCTGATAATTATGGCGTGCTTTTCAGTAGAGATTGGTATGTTATGATGAATGGATATTTTGTTATTGATTGGTCACATTTATGGCTTCCTTTCAATGGAAAACTTAATCAGATCAGAATTGATAGACAAAGATATATGAAGCACGTGGTTGTTGATTTGAATGACCCAAATGAACCTGTGACATTTAAAAATTCAATTTTAGGCAATTATTCATATGACAATGTTTTTGGGAATTACACATATGAAATATCTTCTTTTGAGGAATCAAACACACAATGTGAAATCCTTCATTGCACTCAGATTGTTCATCTCAACTATGGAATAGTAGATCAGACTAACATTACTTCTAGTGTACATTCCAACATAATATCCAAGGATATATTAGAGATATTTACTAACTCTACTAACCCCAACAATTTGAAAAAAATTGAAAAATTGAAATCAGATATCAAACCAAAAAAGGAGGATCCTAATATGTGGATGTTATTTTTTTATGGATCCAAATCTCTAGAAGGTTCAGGTGTTGGATGCATACTCAAAGATACAATATGAAAGTAAAAATTATTTCATGGAAACTCGAGTTCCAACACACAAACAATACTGCTGAATATCAAGCCCTACTACAAGGATTAAGAAAGGTAGTAGACTTGAAAGCAAAGAAAATTAAGGTATTTACTGATTCAAAATTTTGTTATAAAATAGGTAAGGAATACCATACATTATCTTTCTATTCATCTTAAACATTACCATCAAGAGGTATGGGAACTAATCAAATCATCTAATGCATTTAATATCATTCTTATTCCTCGTTCACTAAACTGCGATGTTGACTTACTTTCTAATGTTGCATCTAGATTAATACCATAAGAAGGATTAATTCTCGCTACCTTTTTTGTTGAACTTTTGTACAGGCCATCAATCCCTGACATTATAACTATCTAGATATTCTTCGATGATTACCAACAGGTTTTTTTAACTTCCTACACCTTAAATACACATTCAAAGGCTCTATTATAGATGAGGGTCAACATGATCAAATGATGAACTTTGATGCCATTGATCAATATCAACAAAGAAAACAACCTTGTCCAGCCAATAATATCCCTAGTATTGTATTAATACTGGAGAAGGTTTATGACCTCCAGGATAAGTTCAAAAAGGAAATAAACTGCAAAACCAATATCTCATCAATGCAATTTGAAGTGGTAAATATGGGAACAAATACCACACCTCAAAATATCAATATGGGAAATAATTTATCTTCTGATGAGAGACAATATTACATCAAACTATTTAAGGAATGAAAATATAACTTTTCCTAGACGTATGAAGAGCTCAAGGCATATGACACCAAGATCATATAGAACATCATTCCCATGAAGCCTCAAATGAAACCTTTTTAGTAAAAGTTGAGGAAGATGCATCCTAGTCTTGAGCCACAAGTCAATGCAGAGCTAAAAAATATGTTATATGTTAAGATCATTTTCCCATTCAGGAATACTCAGTGGATCACTAACTTTGTATCAGTGACGAATATTAATGGGGACATAAGTATTTGCATTGATTTTAGAAACTTAAATAGAGCATTTGAGAAATAAAACTATCCAGTGCCCCCTATGGAGAAAATCTTGCAATGTGTATCTGGTTCCAAAATTCTCTCATTACTACATGAATTTTTTGGTTATAACCAGGCCATGGTTTCCCATGATGATCAACTGAAAACTCCCTTTAGAACTAAATGGGAAACCTACTCATATAGGAAAATGTCATTAGGTCTGATTAATGTTAGGGACACTTTCCTAAGAGTAATGGACATCGCTTTTAGAGGCATGGTCGAAGATTGTGTGGTGGTATACCTAGATGATGTTACTATCTTCTCCAAAGATAAGCAGGATTGTATAACCCATTTGAGAAGAGTATTCAACAAGTGTAGGAGATATGGTGTATCCCTCAATCCATAAAAATATTTTTTTGCAGTTGATGAAGGAAAAATTTTAGGGTTCATCATTTCCAAACATGGCATGAAATTAAAACTTGAAAGAACTGAAGCTATTGCTAAAATTCCTCCTTTCCATAACAAAAAATCATGTATTCCTTCATGGGGAAGATAATTTTCGTAAGATGATTTGTCCCTAGCTTTGTTGAGATAAATCTTGTGCATACAAATGTATGGGGACCAACTCAAGTATGATCTCGTGTTGGCTCTCGTTGTTATGTTAATTTTATTGATGGTGCCACTAGAAAAACTTGGGTTTATTGCATTCAACAAAAATCTGATGTTTTTTATACTTTTAAGAAATGGAAAGATTTGGTTGAGAATGAGAGAGGAAAAAGGATGAAGTGTCTCAGATCAAACAATGGAGGTGAATATTGCAGCAAGGAGTTTGAGGATTATTGTTCATACCATGGGATTCGTAGAGAGAAGAAAGTTTTAGGAACACCACAAGAAAATGGTGTGTCAGAAAGGATGAACAGGACAATCATGGAGCATGCAAGGAGCATGAGATTGCATGCTGGTTTGCCCTTACAGTTATGGGAAAATGTTGTAGATACTGATGCTTAATTAATAAATAGAGGACATTCAAGTTATTTGGATGGTGGAATTCCAGAGGAGGCATAGACAGGTAAAAATGTAAACTATTATTTTTTGAAGACTTTCGGTTGTGAAGCATTTGTCCATATTGATAAAGAAAATAGAACAAAACTGGAGGAAAAATACAAGAAGTGTATCTTTATTGGATACGGTGTTAATGATTTTGATTATCGCTTATGGGATTATGAAAATCAAAAAATCATTAGGATTAGAGATTCCATATTCAGTGACAAGGTCATTTACAAATTATTTGCAGGGAAAGAAATAGGAAAAAGAAAAACCAAAATACATAGTGCTTGATGAGATCACTGAAAAAGAAATTCCAAAGGTACCAGAAAATCAAAATGTACAACAACAGGAGCAACATGTACCTCAAACTCCTGCAAGTGTTGTTAGAATATCTACCAGGTTAAGTAGGCCCCCTGAACGATACTCTCCTTCATTGCATTATTTATTGTTGACTGATTTTGGTGAACCATAATGTTATGAAGAGGGAATGCAGGTAGACACCAAAAACAAGTGGGAGAAAGGTATGGAAGAGGAAATGGATTCCATGGTAAATAACAAGACTTGGGATTTGGTTCAGTTGCCTGCAGAAAAAGGAGCATTGAAGAATAAATGGGTTTACAAGTTGAAGGAAGAAGATGGAAGAAAAAAGCGGTACAATGCTAGACTTGTTGTAAAGGGGTTTGCACAAAAGAAAGGTAAATATTTTGATGAAATATTTTCTCCTATTGTTAAAATGACTTCAATTAGGACTATTTTAAGTCTTGTGGTAGTAGAAGATTTGTATATTGAACAGTTAGATGTAAAAACAAATTTTCTCCATGGGTATTTGGAGGAAGAGATTAATATGCGACAACCACAAGGGTATGAGGTCAAAGGAAAGGAGAATTTGGAATGCAGGTTGAAGAAGATCTTGTATGGCCTAAATAAATCTCCAAGGCAGTGGTATTTGAAGTTTGACAGGTTTATGACATAACAAGGTTACAATAGATGTCATTCTGATCATTGTGTTTATTTTAAAAGGATAGAAAATGGAAGTTATATTATCTTGCTATTGTATGTAGATGAGATGCTTGTTGCAAGGTCTAATATGGAGGATATAAATGTGCTCAAGAAGAAATTAGCTAATTCATTTTTTATGAAGGATTTGGGTGATGAAAATAAAATTCTTGGAATGATAATAACAAGAGACATGAAAAATTGCAAATTGACATTGTCTCAGGGTGAGTACATAAAGAAGGTGTTGGAGATGTTTAGAATGTAGAATGCAAAACTAGTTAGAACACCTTTGGCTAGCCATTTCAAATTAATTAAGGAAATGTGTCCCAAGACACAAGAAGAGATAGAATACATGTCCATGGTCCCTTATTCATCAGTAGTTGGCAGCTTGATGTATGCGATGGTTTGCACAAGACCAGATATTTCACATGTAGTGGGAGTTGTGAGCGGGTATATGAACAACCTAGTTAAAGAACAATGGGAGGAAGAAAAGTGGATTCGCAGGTATTTGAGAGGTAATACTACTCATGAATTATGTTTTGGAGGTTCAGACACTGTTCTACATGGATATGTTGATTCAGATATGGAAGATGATAAAGATAGCAAGAGGAGCACCACAGGGTATGTTTTTACTATAGGTGGAACAACAGTAAGCTGGATTTCAAAACTGCAAAAGGTTGTTTCACTTTCAACAACAGAATAAGAATATGTTTCTGCTATAGAGGCTAGTAAAGAAATGATTTGGTTACAGAGGTTTATGGAGGAGTTGGGAAAGAAGCAGGAAAATAGTAGGTTGTATTGTGACAGTGAGAGTGCCATTCATCTTGCAAAGAACTCATCCTTACATTCAAAGACTAATCATATACAAATCATGTAACATTTCCGATCTATCTTGGAAGATGGACATTTGAAGTTGGAAAAGATACACACTAGCCAGAATCATGAAGAAATGTTAACAAAGGGAGTAACCAGGGAGAAACTAAGTTCCTCCTCAGTTTTAGTTGGTATTCAAGCATGAAGGTGAAGATGAGAAATTTTCCAAGTTCGAGATGGATCATAGTCCAACATATATAACAACAATGGAGTTGTTGAGATCAATCTCAATGTGGGAGATTGTTGGTTGTGGAGCTTGATTATCTTCCTAATTCAGAGGTCTTTGTTTTCAGTCGTGTTTATACCACATGAAGACTTTACACCCTGGAAGAATGTGCACTCCTCCACACAGGGGAGTGCAGGGGGGAGGTTACACCCCTTGTGGGGTTCAGGGGAAAGCGAGCCCCCGACAGGGGTTCGAGGGTGAATCCCCCAAAGGAAAAATTTCCTTGTAAATGTATATTGTGATTTCATAGTAAATATTGACTGTTCATTATAAGGTCGTAGATCTGACGGTAGAAGTTATGTTAGGGTTTTTTTCCCTAGAAGTAAACCCCGTTTTATGAGAGAAATGTATTATGGTTATGTATCATTGCAAATATTGTATTCTAAGAGAGGAGGCTATGAGAGAAAGAAGAGGAAGTTACAATGGGTGTGTTGTAGGTTGTATCGCTTCATTTGTTGGATAATAATAAAGGAAGGAACTAGAAATTTCTCTCGTGGACATAGACCACACTAGGTGAACCACGTATATATGTGTCTCTATTGTATTGTCTATCTTCTGTGTTTTATTTCTACATTTGTTTTATTTCTCTGCGATCTTATTTTTCTAACACCAATCACCTTCTTTAAGAAGGAAACATGAAAAACAAGATGGATCTTCGATTGAATAGGTAGAGCTAACTAATAGGCCACCAATCCCACACACTTAAGCACTGTATAAGGCCCATAAAATTTGGGAGAAATTTTCTAACAATGGTAAGCTTTGACTGAAGTCTACTTATAAGGTTGTAGTCAAAGAAACACCTCATCCCCTTCAACAAAATGTCATTCAGAACAACCTTGATCTTCTTGTTGCTTCATGTGATTATGAGTCATGACCAAATTTTCTTTGAGGGCATGAAGAATAGCCTCTCAGACGATAATATTTTTGTTAACCTCTTGAACCTTCGAGACCCCTGAAATATATGAGAGAACCGATGGGGGATTTTGGCCATATACTGCTTCAAAATGAGTCATGCGAGTAGTTGTATGGTAAGATGTGTTGTACCATCATTCAGCTAGGGGTAGCCATTGAGCCCATCGATTTTTCCTCTCATATGCAAAACACATCGAATATGTTTCCAAAAACTTGTTGACAACTTTAGTCTGGCCATCCATTTGGGGGTGATAAGAAGTGCTAAGATGCAATTGGGTGCCCTTTAGCTTGAACAATTCTTGCCAAAAATTGCTGGTGAAAATGGGGTCTCTGTTAGAGACAATAGAACTATGCATGCTATTAAGCTTGAAGATATTATCCATGAATATTTGAGCCAATGTGGTGGTTGTGAATGGGTGTTGAAGAGCGCAAAAATGAGCATATTTGGAGAGATGATATACGACCACCATGATGACTGACTTATTACCTGATTTAGATAAGCCCACAATGAAATCCATAGAAATATATCACCAAATAGAAGGGGGGATCAGAAGTGATTGGAGTGTGCTCATAGCTTTGATAGTTTCTCCCTTGTTTCATTGATAGACCTCACATTCAACCACAAAAGTGTGGACGTCCTATTTCATACCATCCCATAAAAAAGAACGTTTGACCCGTTCATAGGTTTTGGTAAATCTTGAATGCCTAGTTATGGGTGAGGCATGAAGTTTAGAAAGCACCGAGGATTTAAGTTGTGATTTCTTTCATAAATACAAATGAACTTTGTAGTGAAGCTATTCATTGTGCCAAGAGTATCCTGGAGAAATTGAAGAATTGTGTTGCAATTGGTGGAGCATACAAGAAATTTTGGGGTCTTGCATCCATTCCTAACAAACAACTTGGAGCCAATATGGTACAATGGAGAGGGAGAAAAGGGACCTGTCTTCTTCATATTTCAAGGAAAGATAATCAACCACAAAATTTTCCTTTCCCTTCCTGTAAATCATCTCATAATCATAACCAAATAGCTTGGTCACACGTTTTTGTTGTGCCAAGGATGAAATTCATTGTTCCAAGAAATACTAAAGACTCTTATGATCATTTTTTATTTGGAATCACTGACCCAATAAATAAGGATGCTATAGATCCACAACATGTACAATAACTAACATTTCATTTTCATAAACGGATTGGCCCAAATGTTGCTTAGAAAGTTGTTTGCTAGTGAAGGCCAAAGGCCTGCCATATTGCATGAGGACGACTCCAATTCCTTTCCCAGAAGCATCACATTCCAATATGAATGTCTTTGTGAAGTCTGGAAGTGCTAGGATAGGGGTCGAGAACATAGCATATTTCAAGTCTTGGAAGGCATGATCCACAACTAGATTCCAAGTGAAAGCATTCTTTTTAAGGAGAGAAGTGACATGAGCTACAATTTTTCCATAATTTTGAACAAACTTCTTATAATAGCCAGTTAAACCCAAAAAACCACTCAGTATCTTAAGATTTTTAGGGCGAGGCCAATCCTACATAGATTCAATTTTCTTAGGATCCACTCAGACACCATCCTTCCCAATAATATGACCTAGGTATTCCACTTCTGAAGCACCAAAGGCACATTTAGATTGTTTCAGGAAAATTTGGTGCTTAGAGAGTAGATGGAGAACTTGATTAACATGGGAGATATGGGAGGGCCAAGTTTTAGTATAGATGAGAATATCATCAAAGAAAAATAAGACAAGATGACGGAGAAAAGGACAGAAGACATGATTCATAAGACCTTGGAAAGTGGAAAGAGCATTACACAATCCAAAGGGAATTAACACGAATTCATATTGACCCTCATGTGTGTGAAATGTAGTTTTGGGAATGTCTTCATATTTCATATGGATATGGTGGTATCCATAAGATAGATCCAGTTTGGTGAAGTATTGAGCACCACTCAATTCATCCAAGAGGTCATGAATGATAGGAATGGGGAATTTTTCTTTGATTGTGAATTTGTTGAGGGCACTGTTGTCCCTTGGTTATGGAAGAAAGTGAAGAACAAGGAAGGAAAGGTAAAAAGCGAGCTTCGCAGGAGACACAGTAATTGTCACTGAGTCAAAGTGAGCAAAAGAGAAGGAAATATGGAGTAAAGTGTGGAAAAGCAAGTAGTTGGATGAGGAGATCAGGGATGATAGATCAACAAGGAAGAAGGATCATGGACAACTCAGCAAGCAGAGAAATCCATCATTGGATGGTTTGGATCACCGCACGATGAAGAAGGAAAGATAGGTTGGCGAAGCCTGGAAAATACGGGTCAAGTTGACCTAGGGTTTTAGACACCTAGGGTTTTTATATCTAGGGTTTTGGCACCTAGGTTTCAACCTAAGGCTGTCAGTGAGGGATTGTAATGTATAAGTAAAGGTCAAGAGGACCTGGGTCGGGTTGGTCATTGAGTATTGGTATGATATTTTTGTTATAACTCTGTTGTGGAGGGAGAGGATTATATTGTGAGATCTCCAGCTATGTGTGAAGGTCAAGTCCTGCAACTAGGTGCACAGGAAGGGGAGAGAANAGATAAGAATTGTATGCTTTATCTTAATAAATCATAAGAACAATTCTGTGGATGTAGCCCTAGAGAGAGGGTGACCCACATGTATTTTGTGTCATATGTGTGATTGATTCCTAGATCTTTGTCATTGTTATATTGTTATTTGTAGTCTTATGTTAGATCAGATCTATAGCTGTGTAGAATAGACCTAGCTGATAAGTGATATATGAATGTTGTATTGTTGTTGTGATAGATCAACTTGATATTCCCCTGGTTGTAGAAATTATTGTCTTGCAACTCCCCCCTTAACTGCCTCGGGTGAGACTGCATCTGCTTTGTAGGTGCTACCGAAAGGGCTAGTAGCTAGGGCTTGTTGGTGCATTGTTGTAGCGTTGAACCCTGGGTCTGCCCCTATGCCACAAAATGGTTCTGTTGCTGGGACAAGAATATATGTAAGGGAATGCCAAGGTGGTTCCCATCAAAGGCAGAGATTCGAAAGTGGATAGAGGATCAAGAGAGGGACTTCGTTGAAGCCCAAAACAAGAACCCTAAGATAAGTAATGATCTTCACCGATATTCATGAGATCTTCTTTGGAGGTATCCATCAAGAGCTATACGAGTGGTTAGCTAGGTTAGTCGATACCATGTTCGAGATCAAATCTAGACCTCATGTGGTCTAGACGTTGTAGTTGATTAAGAAGGTTAAGAGAGTCGACAACGCTATATCAAGGGCTGTAGATCATTGGTTCGATAGTACCATTGGAGGGTATATCACCAGATTTGTTGTTGATATAATAGAATCATATAGCCAAGCCAAGAGATACTTCTTCAAAGGACCCAGAGGAAAATGTTTACAATTTCTAAAGCTAAGAATCAACATGTTGTTTCATGAAAAGAACTACTTGAAGATACAGTAGATTGGTTGGATCCGAAAAGGCTAATATTCAAGAATTTGGACAGCGATAGTGACACAAAAGATGGACATATGCGCAATGGGAAAGTATTTCGATGGGTTCACCTTGAGTACCTGTTCAATAAAAAATACAGAGACGAGAGTTTCTACAGTGGAGAAGAGGCAGATCTGACAGACGAAGAACATTCAAAACGCACCAAAGCAGAGGAAGAGGAAGCTGAAGAACTTTGCCAGAACGAGCCAGAAACATCAAGAACTACGCAGACCATTGAAGTAAGTAAGATTAATCCTTCTATTATTTCATAAATGCTATGTAATCAGAATATTTTGAATCACCATAGTCCACAGACTACTATTACTAGTAGTTCAACATCCACTCAGACATGAAACCTAGGCAGCTTTATGGTAGATGAGATAAGGCTCCCTATCTTTAAAGGAGATGGATCTAAAGATCCTGATCAACACTGGTTTCTATGTGAGTTCATATGGAAGATTAAAAATATTACCTATGAAGTTGTTAAAAGAAAACAGTTTAGCACTACGTTGAGAGATCATGCGTTGAGCTGGTACATGAAGCTTGTCCAAGGACTTGCACAGCCTAAGCCACTAAATGAGATCAAGAATGCATTGGTTTCAGAGTTTAAAAGACCTAAGTCAGAGTCATAGTGTATTACTGAGCTGAAGGAGATCAAACAAAAGGTAGCCAAACTTGTTTAGGAGTTCGATCAGAGATTCAAGACCCTAACAGGCCGATCGACTTTTAAGATCCCAAATGAGCATAACAAAGATTGGTTCATCGCTGCTCTTTTACCACACATCAAGGTTTCCCTAATGCAGCA
>JASDQU010104029.1:114205-125799 GCA_032191745.1 Picea mariana
GTGATTCCAAAGGACCATGTGAGAAGCTATGATGAGGCTTGGAGTGACATTCCTCGAGAACAATGGTTGCACAGATTCATTAACACCCTGAACACGATCCCTATCAACTCGTACCTTCAAGCGGAGCTGCACCTCATCACTTCAGATTGGGATGGTATGATCGAGAATTTGGTAACCACCTTTTTGTTTGAAAGTGAATTTCCTTCAGTAGACCAAGCATTACAGATTGTGAGACATAAATTATTTAAGAAGGCATCTGGCCTCCCTTTGGATCAAGAAGAGGATGAATGGACCACGCCATTACATAAATTGAAAGGATGTTACAACATTAATGCTAATGAAAATGATTATCCGAGGAAGGTAAACATCATTGAGACAGAAGGCCACAGAAATGTGGAAGGACCAGGAGTTGAGATGTCGTTCATAGGACAATTGATCAAAATAAAGAAATTCAATATTGGGACAGAGGAGACACTGAAGCTTGCCAATGTCGAAGATTATTGGGATGTTGCTACCATTGACAAGATTACAGAGTTATTGCACAAATATTAGGACTTGTTCCCAACCAATTTCACTGATATGAAGGGAATCAAAGGGCCTATGGGTGAGATGAGAATACCTTTGAAACCAGATGCGAAGCCAGTCAAGAAAATACCTTACAAACTAAACCCAAAATACAAGGAAAAAGTGAAGATTGAGCTCGACAGAATGCTGGAAGCAGGGATTATTGAACCTGTCGGAGTGGATCAACCCTATGGTGGTACAAGACAGGAAGACAGGAGAAATCAAGATCTGTGTGGACCTCAGAAAGTTGAATGATGCCTGTCTGCATGACCCTTTCCCTACACCATTCATAGATGAAGTGTTGGATAATGTGGGAGGCTAGGAAGTATATTATTTTACAGACGACTTTTTGGGATACCATCAGATCTGCATTGCCAAGGAGGAATGTCATAAGACTACGTTTTCCACAGAGTGGGGATCCTACCAATATACAATAATTCCATTTGGATTGAAGAATGCCCTAGCCATCTTTTCCAGGGTGGTGGTTGAAGTGTTCAAAGAATTTCTGCATAAATTTTTAGAAGCATACTTTGATGGCTGGACTGTTTTTAGTTTGTTGAAAAATAATATTGAATGTCTAAGGCTAATGTTGGAAAAATGCAAGCAGTGCCAAATTTCTTTGAATCTGAAGAAATGCATCTTCTTCTCACCATTTGGAGTGTTATTAGGTCATATTGTATGCAAGCAGGGATTGTTGGTTGACCCATCTAAAATTGCAATTATAGTTGATTTGCCACCTTCTACTTCAGTCAAACAACTACGCACTGCACTAGGCCATACTAGATATTACAAGAAATTTATCAAAGCATATGCCCAAATTAAAGCACCAATGGAGAAGCTGTTGAATAAGGACTACCAATATGAGTGGACAGATGAATGTCAGCAGAGCTTTGACACACTGAAATAGAAGATGGTTAGAGAACCCATTCTGGTTTTTCCAGATTGGAGAAAAGAATTCCATGTGCATGTCAATGCATCTTTTATTGCATTAGCAGAAGTACTAACACAACCTGGACAAGGGGACATTGATCATCCATTAGCATTTTCCAACAAGAAGCTATCCACAACTAAAGTTAATTACACCACTACAGAGAGAGAGGGACTAACCATGGTGTATGCACTGCAAAAATTCTGCCACTACTTGTTGGGAGGACACTTTAAAATGTTTACTGATCACTCCACGTTGAAGTACCTAGTCAACAAGCCAGTGTTGGAGGGGAGAATATGCAGACGGATTCTGTTGTTTCAATAATATGATTTTGAGATCATAGTTAAGCCAGGAAGAATAAACAAGGGCCCAGACCACTTATCAAGGTTGGAACATGGCAAAGAACCTACCAGTTTAGAGGATAAATTACCAGATTCAAAACTTCTCTCCATTAGAAATATTGATGACCACTTCACAGACATAGTCTAGTTACTATCAAAAGGAATGGCTCCAAGTGAGTATACAATTCCTCAAAAGAAACAACTAGTGGTGCATGCTACAGACTTTTCACTTGTAGTTGGACAACTGTACAAAATGGGACCGGATGAAATATTAAGGAGGTGTGTTATGGAGATAGAGAGACCATTGATCCTCACAGAAGCTCATGAAGGCATCACAGGAGGACATTACACAGGGAAAGCAACTGCGCAGAAGGTTCTGCAATCTGGCCTTTGGTGGCCTATGTTACACATAGATGCTAAAGAGTATGCTAGAGCATGTGATGTATGCCAGAGGATTGGAAAACCATCCCAAAGAGATGAAATTCCATTATCATTGCAGATGACCTTAAAAGCATTTGAAAAGTGGTCCATTGACTTCATGTGACCTATAAACCCACCAGGAAAGTGCACAGGAGCAAGGTACATTATTACTGCGACATAATACTTAACCGTATGGGTCGAAGCCAGAGCGATCAAGGACTGTAGTGCAACTAAATTTGTGTGTTTTATATTTGATGACATAATAACCAAGTTTGGATGCCATAAGATCCTTATGAGTGATCAAGGTACACACTTCATCAATAAGACAGTTGAAGCCCTGACTGAAGAATTTGCAGACCACCATTAGAAGAGTACACCCTACCATCCATAAGCAAACAAAAGGGTTGAAGCATTCACCAAGATCTTGGAGACAGCATTGACAAACATTTGCAGTGTGGACACGGATGATTGGGATTTAATAGTATCAACAGTACTCTGGGCTTATAGAACCACTTGAAAGAAATTAACAATGCAGACCCCCTTCAAGTTGGTTTATGGTCTTGAAGCTGTTGTCTCAATGGAATACGTAGTACCAAGCCTAAGAATTGTTGCATTTATAGACATGGATGATACCGACATTGTTTGTGAGAGGCTTGCATAGTTGGTTGAACTGGAAGAAGACAGAGTTATTGTAGGATTCCATCAACAAGTTCAGAAGGAACGAGAAAAGGCCTATCATGACAGGCACATCAAGAAGAAGACATTCAAGCAAGGTAATTTAGTACTGGTGTATGATAATAAGTTTATCAAACACCCTGGAAAGTTCAAAATGCATTGGCTCAGACCATATGAGATTGCCTATATTACAGAAGGAGGAGCTACGCAACTAAAGACATTGAAGGGAGACTAGAAGGAAGGATTGGTGAATGGGAGTCAGCTGAAGTTATACTATGATAACCAGCTGCCTCGCAGCTCTCAGTAAAAGCATGAGGAAAAGGGTCTAGGTACCAAGTGCAGCTGAAACTGGGTACCAGACACATAAAAGATAGTCTGCACAAGGATGGAAAGGAGGCATAAAGCAAAAAGCAAGGGATACACTGCGCAATCCAAAGTCGAAGTAAAACAGGAGGATCAGATCTGAAGTACCTCAAGATGAGTCATAGGTGAGTTTCGGGGGCTTGTTGGCCCTTTTTTATGGAAGGAAGTGAAGAACAAGGAATGAAAGGTAAAAAGCGAGCTTCGCGGGAGACACAGTAACTGTCACTGAGTCAAAGTGAGAAAAAGAGTAGGAAAGATGGAGTGAAGTGCAGAAAAGCAAGTCGTTGGATGAGGAGATCAGGGATGACAGATCAACAAGGAAGAAGGATTGTGGACAACTCAGTAAGCATAGAAATCCATCATTGGATGCTTTGGAGCACCGTGCGATGAAGAAGGAAAGACGGGCTGGCAAAGCCCGAAAAAAGCAGGTCAAGTTGACCTAGGGTTTTAGACACCTAGGGTTTTGGTATCTAGGGTTTTGGCACCTAGGTTTCAAGCTAAGGCTATCAATGAAGGATTGTAATGTATAAATAAAGATCAAGAGGACCTGGTTTAGGTTGGTCATTGAGTATTGGTATGATATTGTTGTTATAGCTCTGTTTTGGAGGGAGAGGATTATATTGTGAGATATTCAGCTGTGTGTGAAGGTTAAGTCCTATAGTTGGGTGCATAGGAAGGGGAGAGAAAGAGAGAGAAGAAAGAATATCTTCTAGATGAGAGCACAGATAAGAACTATATTCTTTACCTTAATAAATCATAAGCATAGTTATGTGGATGTAGCCCTAGAGAGAGGGTGAACCATGTATATTTTGTGTCGTATGTGTGATTGATGCCTAGATCTCTGTCATTGTTATATTGTTATTTACAGTGTTATGTTAGATCAGATCTATAGTTGCACAGAATAGACCTAGTTGATAAGTGATATATGAATTTTGTATTGTTGTTGTGATAGATCCACTTGATATTCCCCTGGTTGTAGACATTCTTGTCCTGCAATCCCCCTCTTAGCTGCCTCAAGTGAGACTGCATCTACTTCGTGGGTACTAATGAAAGGGCCAATAGCTAAGCCTTGTTGGTGTGTTGTTGTGGCATTTAACCCTGGGTCTTCCCCTATGCCAACATGCACGAAAATCAGGACACATGCACCAGGTACCTTATTTCTTGAGTACCGAGACCACAGGGGAAGAATAAGGGCTAGTATTGGGATGAAAAACACTGACTTCTAGTAATCCATGAACAATTTTCTTAATTTCATTATTCTTGGCAAAGAGATGACGATAAGGTTGAACATTGGGAAGAAGACTTCTCAGGATGAGAGGGATGGAATGATCATGGACTCTAAGGGAAGGGGGAAGTTCTTTGGGAGTGGTAAGAACAAATTGGTGGAGGGAAAGGATAGATTGGAGGTTGGGATGCACAAAAGGTGTCTCAATAGCATGAATGGAGTGGAGTTGGGATATAGTGCCTGAATGACCTTTTTTGAGGAAATTTTCCATGCGATGGGAACTTATGATCTCAGGGGATCTTGTTATGATGCCTTGGAACTTATATTGTTTTTCCTCCTATTGGAATTTCATGGTTAATTCCTTAAAATCCATGAGAATGGGGCCCGGAGTGTGTAACCATTCGGCACCAAGAACAATGTCACAACCACCCATTTATATAACAAACATATGGTATTTCAGGTGATACTGACCAATTTGGAGTCGCACATTTTCACATATTCCCCCACATTTCATGGAACCTCCATTGGAAATCATGATTTGAAAATTATTGATGACACGTGTTAGCACTAGGAGTCACCTTCAGATTGCATGGAAGGAAAGACCAGTACCCATCAGGTTTATAAGTGAATGTAAAGGTGTTTAAAGGGTCAAATGGAAAATGACTCAAATGATAATGTTCTAACTCAAATAACAAGGATATCATGCACCAACAATCAAGGTCTTTGCTAACCTCAATCAGTATTTTAGGAGTAAGTATGAATAGAGGGAAGACTTGAATAGGAGAAGTGTAGGGACTACTATAAACATCAGGTCTAGAAAAGCCTAAGGAGTAAATTTTCTTAACACAAGATCTTCTTGAACTAAGAAACTAAAGAAGCTAAATACACATCATGATAACATAATGATCAAACATCCATCATAACATCACCACAATCATTCATGTGAATCATTCAAAGCATGAACATTTAGCATCAGAAGAAAATAAGCTGAAAGAGAATTTGATTTCTATTAGTCAAAATGTCTTAAGTCCAGTACATCACTAGATCACAGTTACTTCATCAAAATATTATAGTCTAAGGGAGCCTTGCTCAACCATCTGAACCTACTAAAACAATTGATATATATATTTATAACAAAAGGGAGGTAAAAGATGGAGATACGAGTTGGCCTCCTTGCCTTGAAAAACTCTAAACATTAATTTGATTTAACAACTTATCTAACTACCTATGCTATAAAAGAGGAAAATGTTGGTGACTAATCCAACTGAACTTCAAACTGATTTGACTATGTTTTGCTGCGCAACTCCTTGTTTTCCATGTGTCTTTAAAAGCATGTGGTTGTCTTCATGATTCCAGCTGTTGTTTCTACAACCTTCTCCATCATCAATTTATCCAAAATTTGCTAGGTTAGTTCTCCTAGATCCCTGGTGTGTGCTGGCAGCTTCCTTGGGTAGCGAATCCGGGTAGCGCACTACAAGGAGAAAAGGTAGCGCCTGTAAGTAGTGCCACTATGCTGCATATGTGTACAAACTTTTTCCCTTTGTAAAATATTCGGTAGCACCTATAGGTAGCACCATTATGCTGCGTATATGTACAAACTCTGCTCTATGTGCAATATTAGGTAGCACAGTTAGGTAGCGCCACTGTGTTGCGCCTGTATGGAAATTTTTTTCTCTGCCAAATATTAGGTAGCGCTACTTAAGTTGCATCTGTGTGCGAGTTTAGGTATCATTGACAAAAACACAGCGTCTTCAATCTTGAACATGTGTAGAGCAATTGTGGTCTTTCATGATGACAAAACCATTTTAATTAGGTTCCTTGACCGTATAATAGGTAGTGCCCTTTAACATTGGGGAAGCTAACACTTAGCAAAAACCCAAAACTCTAATATTTAATGCTTAGAAGTCTATATAGATGGAAGATGGAATATTTGAATTTAGTTAACCCTCCTGAAAAGGAACCATCCTAAAAAATGGGGCTTACCTTTTACCTGCTATTTTGTCATTTTGACACTTAACCTCACACTCTTTCTAGTAGAAAGAGGATCTTCAATTGACATAGCAGACTTCTTCCTCTTAGCATTGACAAGCTTCTTCAGTGTAATTGTGCTCTCCTTAGATGTTGGTTTCCCATCCTCAATGGAAACTTCCACCAACACTTGTAAATTTCTTTGGGATACCTCATCTTGAAAGTGCTTCATCTTTGCCTTTAGCTTCTTTTTCTGACACTGAAAGCCTATGTTCTATCTGTAAAGATTCTTTAACTGTCTATGAAGGGCCTAGGCCCTTCTTGATGCAAACCTTGCCAAGTCAAGGGTGTGATTGTAGCCATCCATAAGCTCTGTCATCTTGGCTCTGTCAGACATGGCTTCCTTTTTCAATTGAGCCACCTCCTTTCTTGCATCTTTAAGTTGCCGTATAAGTCTCTTGAAGGTATGACTGCCAGGAGGAGAAATATTATGCACAGTCTCAAGAGGTTTTTTCTCAATCTCTTCTTCCACCTGCATGGGAAGTGTCTTGTCCACCTCATCAAGTTTCTTGGTGGCTTTGCTTTTACCTTTCTTCCTCTGCATAGGGGTTTCTTCATTTATTATCACAAGCTCCTCAAAGTCTTTCACAGAGATTTCATCTTTTCTCTCCAAAGGACTTTTAGTACCTTTACCTTTCCCTTTCTGTACAGAGGCTTCTTGTTTTTCTTCCACGGGATTTTCTATACTTTTTCCCTTCTTATTTTGAATAGGGGTTTCTGGTAAGCACTGCTCTTTGAAAAACTCCTTAGGAATTGATGACCATGTGAAAGGTATTTTACCCTTGATTTTGGCTACTGGATGAGAAGAGGGAAAGAAAATATTCTTCCCTCTCTTGGATGTAGCTTTGGTAGAAGAAGGCACCTCTTCTAACCCTGGTGGAGGAGGTGGTGAAAAATATCTGTGTGGAGAAGGACAAACTTCCTCCTCAGCTTCTATGACCTACTTGCTGATCTCTGAAACTTGAATAGGGGCTCTTCCCTTTCTCTACCTACTAATCCCTACTTTAGTAACATTGGTGGGTGACAAAGGACTTTCCTTTTGTGATTGAGGAGTTGGTTCTAGATCCAACTTGAAATGAGAGGTAACAACAAAATTCTCCCATGAAATCTCTTTCTTACCCAATTCCTCAGAGACTAGCATTCTGATTAATCCAGAGTGGAAAAGGATAGAATCCACATATTTATATTTGGCTTGTATCCTATTTGACATCTTACCTATACTCCTCAACAAGTAATAGGGAATATTCATCTCAACTTTACCATTAAAATGCAGCAACAACCTTATATGGTACTGGTACAATGTGTTAAATCTCCCTTCACAAGTAAAATATATCTGTATGATCTTCAATAATCTATCAAATTATTCAATCAATTGACTCCTTGGCATACTTTTGGACAAATCATTGGCTTGATATTCAGGTTTAAAAATATCTTTTGCATAGGCTGAACTCAAAGCCATGGTTTTGAACCACTTTTCACCTTTAATGGGGATCCTTGTTGCAGCTGAGATAGAGGCTTTAGTCACCTCAAACTCCAAATCCCCAACCTTGGTTTGCCTTCCATCAAATTGTAATGAAAACTATCTTGCTACCTCTGGATGGCCTCTATGCATGTTTTGACAGAAAGAGAGGCACCCTACTCTTTCAAAGGCCTCTCTTTCCATAAGCTCTTTATCAAAAAGATGCATGTCCATCGGTTTTGTCCTAACCACCTTGCCACCTTTGTCTGTCTTCCTCGATTGAGGAGTCTCCATGGCTCAGAATGAGGGATTTTAAGAGGCTTAAGGGATGATAATGACCAGGAAGGCTTTGAATCGGGCTTCAAATATATAAGGCTGACCCTTTTAGACACACTGATGCTAGTAAGCCAAGCTCGATTTTAGGAATTATACCCTTAGGCTTGTACAGATATTCTGGAGTATAAACAGTGAGGGGAAATTCGAAATTGGCTCTTTGCAATGAGTAAAAAATGTTAAAATCCAACAATGAAAGGAAACAAGGGAGGCATAGAAGATTTAAGCAACGCCTCTAGGTAGTGCAATGCATACACAGAGGATAGGATATTTATAGGCTTGTGATTTCAATGGCTAAGGTAGGAAGCAATAAACCGACTTAGACATAGGCAATTAATATACAGACCTAAAAAATAAAGAAGACAAGGCTATCATGCAAAGACGAGTCCCTTATGACTGTGCAAACTTGGAAAACCAAAACTCGAGCACAAATTTCTTGTGAAAATTAATATGCAGAGGGGGGAAACGCGAGATACCTGTGGAGTAGACACCTGTTAGAATCTTCAACAAAATCTCAAGATGAGATTGCAAAAAATTCTTCCCTCGAACCCACTTCAGTCTCAAATATGGTTTCCTTGTTGTCACCTAATCAGAACATATGAATTTGCGCAGCGCATCACTGTTGAGCCTTTCAAAATTATAAACCATTACCAGGGATCGTAAATAAAAGATATGGAAAGCATCTTTAACTAACTGTTGGTAGTGAAAAAAAGGGACATGACATTAGTCATGGCAATCATGAATTGAGGTGGGAGTTTGATGAACTAGATAGGTGCTATAGAACTGCCTGATGAGTAGGCAACATTTCCAATTCAAAAAATGATTAGATAGGTAAGAGAGGATGATGAGGCATGCTTATGAGGTCATGAGTGAGGAGAGAGGTGTGTCACATCAGTCTAATCATGGGAGGAATCGACCTAGGGACAAGTCATGAAAGGGACCAAAAAATAATCCATGAGCTAAAATGGTTCAAGGATCAGAAACCAATTTGAGGATCAAACTAGAGCTAAGACTCAAAACTTTAATCATCTAAGGGGTCCTACCAAACATAAACTAATAAAGGGATGAAACTTTAACAAAAAATTAAAATATAAGGCTTAAAAGGAATGAAAACAAACTAAAAGACCCAAGGCAATTTACTGTGATAACAACACGAATGTAACAATTGAATTCTTGGGAAATGTGGTGATGAATAAAATTATGGGTTCTACCATTGTCCACAAGGACAATGAATTTCCTATTTTTGATGTAACCAATTAATTTGAGAGTTTGGGGAGTAGAGAAGCTAGTGAGGGCATTAAGTGAAACCACTAGATCAATGTCTGGTGGATCAGAGGGTGGGGTTAGATCAGATGAAGAAAAACAACATCTTTTTCAGAAATATCCTCAGTCATAGCCACAAAAATATTATGTTCCTTACACTTGTTCCTAAGAAAATATTTCTCATCACAATTATAACAAAGAACCTTGAGTTGACGTTCAACCATTTCAGCCCTGGTTAATTTCTACATCTTGAGGGGAGTTGCAAGAGGGGAATAATTGGTGGGTTTAGGGTGAGGAGGAAACAAGGGTTTGCGGGTCTAGTAGGATACAATCTATTATGTTTACTTCATGCGTTGGGTAGCTTCCAACCAATTGTGGGGGCGTGTCATGAGAACATGGGCACGAATTTCATCTTTGAGGCCACTGATAAATCATTCCCTAAATAAATCATATAACATGCCCTTTGTTCTAAAAGCCAAGTTCTCAAATGCGACAATAAATTCTTTCGTTGTCCCAAACTACTTTAACTTGGTCAAATGGCCTAAATGGTGGGTGTCAAAGTCAAAGAAGTGATAAAGTTCAGCCACAAACTGTGTCCAAGAAACACACCCTTGGCATGCCTTTTTTCTCCATTTCCACCATTTCTATTGTTCCGGATCTAGATGTAGTACACCATAACGACGCTTGGTTAAATAATCAGTAATGCCATGTAAAGAGAAATAATGTTCCATTTGGGTAACCCAGCCTGCGGGATCCGATCCATCAAATTTGTTCACCTCAATTCTAAGAGGGCGGAGGTCTCGAGAAAAGTGGGTAGTATGAGGACCTTGGTAATGGGAAGAGTCATGGTCATATTGATAATATGGTTGTTTAGAAAAGGAAGGGCTCTGGGAAGACCCGTGAAGTGTTCAAAGGTGGATTTGAGGTCTTTGAGGTCTTTGATGTAGGAACATTGTTCCTTGAGTATATCAATAGTTGAATTGATTGATCTAAGGTTGGCATTGATATTATTGATGTCTTCCTAGTTCTAGTGGGTGTCAACAATCAAGGTATTGAGTTCTTAGGCTCGTGTGGTAGCCATTTGGAAAAAATGGGCAGGAAAATGGTATAGGGGAAATAAAAGGGGTATGGACGGGTGGGTGGGACCACTGAGAAGAAGGGTTTCAAATGATAGGTACCACTATGATCAAGGTAAAAAGGGGGATCCAATGGGATAGGGCCAAATAAGGGTGCTAGAGAAGGGTCAGGTCCATAAAAAACATGTGTTTAAAGTGATAGGTATCACTGGAATCGGGGTGAAGAGAGGAGCCCCGTGGGATAGGTCCCAAATAAGTGTGTCATACTACTTGACTAACTAGGTACTAGAGAGTCTCTTCCTGAGTGATTTTCTCGGTAGCACTATATCATTCAGGCAACCGATCGATTTATTCATGGAGGGCTTCAGGAGATCTAGGTCAATCTGTATACAGGTGTTGTCTAATGCAACAACACTCAAAGGGGTACCAACAATGATTACAAGGGTGGTCAACATATGTGCGCTTAAGTATCTCTTCTATTTCTTATGTGTATGAATCCCCGATCGTGGGTTTATGTGCATAATGATAGATCTCTACAGATTTAAGTTGCCGAAATAAGTCTCTACCCTAAAAAAAATTAACCCATAATTTTCCACCAAGGAAGGTGCTATGATACCACTTGTAGTATTCTAGATATAAATAGTATGCAGAACATAAATAGTTTAGCATATAAATGGTAGAGAGAGAATGATATAACCAGAACAATACTAGAATAATACCATAATAACACCAGAAAGAGAACCCTGATTACTGATAACAATGTTCACTTACCTCTTCGAGGAGGCAACCTCTAGTAGAGCATAGCTCTATTACAATGATATCCAAGGAAATATTTCTCATACCCTATATTATTATTTATACTAAATCTATCTATCCCAAAGAAAAATCTAGGAAAGTGTTGGACACACCTACCACACTT
>JASDQU010104029.1:138534-149958 GCA_032191745.1 Picea mariana
ACCATTGGCATCAATGACAACATGATCCAACAATCTCCCCCTTTGGCATTGATGCCAATACCAACATTGATGTCAACACCAATTACCAATTATTGATGTCAACATGTAGATAAGGCATGTTATACATCAATAGTCAATGTAACTATCTCTCCCCATCAATAAACATCAATCACATCAATTTTATTAACTCTCCCCCTTTGACATCAATGGCAAAGGGCCATTTTCCTCTTGGGGTTGCTCCCCCTGCTTAAACTTTCCTTGGGGCTGCTCCCCTTGTCTGAGTGCCTTTGATATTGCTATGAATAATTTCTCCCATTTTGAGAAAGGGATATCACTCTAATGTAATGTTGAAGATACATCGAACATACTCCCCCTGTGACCATTTCTCCTCCTGGAATTATTCCTATGTGCTCTTTCTTCAAATATAGGGCTCTTTTTTAGGTATGCATCTGATAAATATCCCCTCCTAGAATCATGGGAAGAAGAATGACTCCCCCTATGGGTATGTCTCCACTATATTTTCTACAAGATGAACAATTTTCTACCATATCATGAACCTTGGACCTGTTCATGCATCAAAATAATTCCATACCAAGAATCATGAAGCAAAAGATATGTCAACAATGAAATAAAGAATCATGAGCAAAATATCAACGAGATATATCATGTAAAAAAATGTGTGCTAATCATGCACAACACCTATGTACATCAAGCATGTATATCAACATCATGCAATGTGCCAAAAGATATCATCCATGGAATGTATCAATCATATGCCTCTATCAATATGTCAACATGTGCATCTACCAATATGCCAACCATATGCATATCACTCATGATATGTCTCTACCATGAATCAAGTGCCACAATCATGTATCTCAAAAAAATACCAATTGTTGTGCTAATCAAGTAATACCAATGCCATCTATGAGTGTATGTGCATCACCATGCATCAATACCACAAAATGATGAGTCCCATACATGTATGCCAAACATTTTCCAATCAAACTGCTAGTAGGTGCATCTACCAATGTACTAGAAATGTACCAATCATGCATCAACTATAGATCATCAATGATGTACAACATGATCACCTTATCAACTCACCAACCACATGTACCAATGTGTAGCCTATCCATATGCCAAATTCATGCATCAATATTTCCAACAAGTAAGCTTCCAATACATCATCAAGATATATCACATAACCAAGGTGTCATAACTTTGTTGTCATAACCAACATTTTTCTTCAACAGAAAATGCATCAATCCATACTCATGGGTTAGTGCCATCCACCCAAGATTTTATTTTACATCATCACCTTACATAATCCAATATAGACTCATGAAAACCTACAAAAAATAGTGTCAGACTCTGCAATAAACCATGTCAGACCTTGCATCACATAATTATACCATCACATCAAACTCCAATCCATGTGAATAGCCCTTTTTATTAGGCTTCACCACATATACACGACCTGCTACACAAACAACGCACATATGTAAGCGACTCATACAAGGTTAGCTTGCGTATGTATGCAACTGATACCACTGTCACCCATGTATGCCTCATTAGATGACACTTTTGAACTTCCCTTCAATCTTTCATTATGTTCTAGCTGCTCTGTCTTCTTCACCCACATCTGTAGCTGTCCCTGCTCCTCAGAACTTGAGCTCTAAGCATCCATATTTTCAAATATGTCTCCTTTCCTTACTTCATTCCTTCTTCTAGCCATGCTATGTGAAGTCCTCATCATGGACTTTCTTCTTCTGTTCCAGCACTCCTGGGATTTGTGGCCAAATCCACTACATCTGTAGCACCTCATGGAATTGCAGTGAACAACAATATGTCCTACTTTATCACATCTCCAACACCTTATGGTGTTATGAAATATTCCATTATATCTTCTTTCATAATATCTACATTCAAAATCTTTGTGACCATATTCATTACATGAATAACAATGCCCATGAAAAATACTTTCATACATTTGCTTTGGTGTCCCAAATATAGCTTCTTGATGTCTTCCTTGCTTTGTTCTTTTGAAATTTTCCTTGCCTTGTGTAGATGATTGCTTTGCAACATTGTCTTCCTTCTTTGATGGACTTACCTCATGCTTCTTTGAGGTGCTTTCTTCAGCATGTGTATCTTCTCCTTTGTATCCAAGACCTAATTTATCACATGGTGATCTTTGACTTTCCAATATCTCATCCAAGATTCTTGAGATATTCAAGAATTTGTTTGAATTCTCTACCTTCTTTCCAAGGTCAACAATTTCAGATTCTAACTTATGACATGACTCTTCCTTTTCATTAATTTGATTCTTCAAAAGTTCTTCTACCCTTTTGGCTTCTTCAATTTGGGTTTTGAGATGAATAATAGTTTCAATTTTTTTTCTAATTTCATCATCTACCTTCATATCTTGTTTTTCATTATTTAGTATTGTGATATCTTCTTCATTTTCTTCTAATTGAGTCTTACTACTTTCTTCTAGTTCTTTGAGAATTTCTTTTAACTTCAAGATGTGCCTTTGACTCTTCTTGAGAAAATTTTTAGTGTTATCCAAAAGATAGTTATAGTCTATATAATAGTGGTCATTTCTATATTCATATAGACCTCTTTCAACTTTCTCTTTAAGCTCCAATAGTTTTTCCTCTACTTCTTCCATGGGATAACTATCAATTGATTTTATCCAAACTACTTCTAGATTTTCTTCTTCACTTGTAGAGAAAAATTCAACATCATCACATTTTGAATTATTGCAATCAAGGGTTTGTGTAGATTCTTTACCTTCATTTGAAATGTTTTCAAGATATTCCCTTTTGTCAAAATCATCACATGATTCTTTGCCTTCATTTGAAATGTCTTCAAGATCTTCCTTTTTTCCAACATCATCACTTTTAGAAATAATGCAGCCAAGAGTTTTTGGAGATTATTTACCTTCATGTGTCTTGATGGAGTTGTCTTCAATGTATTTCTTCTCCTTCTTGTTTTGATATGTCTCCTCTAGCTTTAGCCATAGATCCTTGGTGGAAGTGCATTGTTCCATGCTTTCTTTGATAAGGCTTGAGAGTCCACTAAGAATGGTCTTCAGAGCCAATTCATCATTCTTCTTTCCTTCTCCTTGAGCTACAAACTTTGAATTGTTCTTCAATGGAACTGATCCACCAATGGCTACCTTCCAAATAGTTGTTCCCATTGTCTTCAAATAAACTCTCATCTCTATTTTCCAAGTAGAATAGTTTTATTCATCAAGGATTGGTATTTCATCGTCCATTTGTGTGTCTATGGATCTCCTTCAAGCTTGTTAAGGATTGTAGTGAAGTACTGCTTTGATACCAATTGTTGAAGACACCTACCACACTTAGAGGGGGGAGTGAATGAGTGTGGGCCTCTTTTTCCCAAAACTTCCCTCTTACACAAAACTTATTAGTTAGCATTCAAAATTTTACTCATTACTCATTGTTGTCATTTATAACCAGTCATATTTGAACACATATCATCAACATATATCAACAATATATCATCAACAAGTCATCACCACAAGGAACACAAAGAACACAAGATGTATGTACAATTTTCTCTTTATTACAGACTACAATCCTTGGGGTTTTTCAACAACAACTGAATAAAGTACAACTCTACAAGAGCATCATATCTATCATGAAAGACTCATCTTACACACTCACCACCAACTGAGATGAGGCAACAATCCTCAACATATATCAATCTACAATAGGTACGCGACCTGTCAGTAGTGAAACCCACATGTGTACGCACCTTGGCTCACTACAACCCGTGTATGTATGTGGCCAATGTATACAACAACATGCATATACCTTATGAGATATTAGGGTTTATCCTTCAAAATCAACTCAGATCCTCTGCAACCAATTTATCATTCTCTTTTGTCTCTCACTGTCCAAATTGACCACTAGCCAGTCACAATACATCCAAGCTCTCCAATAACTTACTCATGCTCCACAACCAATCAATATGAATGCTAACTCAATCATGTATAAGCAACTAGTATACCATAGAAATCATATCACAACTGAATCACAAGAGTACTGGTCACTCCCAACCAACATAAACCACATCACAATAGCCATACCAAAAATGTCCTAAGCATTCACAACACAACAAGAAATACTATCCATCAAGACAATAATGTAATCATACCAGTGTCTCAGTGATAGATCTGAGCCTGTAGAATGCAGATCTGGAACCTGCTTCAGTCTTCAACAACTTGTCATCAGCTCAACCACAAATATCCATGATTTTATCCATTGTACGCTCCTTGTACATAGATAGCCCGCATAGACCCCAGAAAATAGGGTTTTTCTATAATTTCGAGAATTTCGTTGTCACACTCTCTTTCTCAGAATAGATCTTCAATCATGCTCAAGAGATCCACACCAAAGATGCTCTAAAAAGAAGCTATGCATTGATCCATAAAAAGGATATTTTGCAAGAGACCATTTATATCTTATTTATACTTTCATCCTCTAGGTCACTTAACCCATTTCTAGGTCACTTAACCTATTTTCCTTAATTTTAGGGTTAACCACTTTCCAAAAATAGAAAGTTCTCCAATATTTTTTCATTTAAATATTCCTTCTTGATTTTTTCATCTCACTTTATCATTTCTTTCTTGATTTTGTCACTTCCCTTTATTATCTAAATAATCCACCTTGACTTTGTCACTTTACTTTATCATCTAAATAATGATTTCTTCTTTTCAAGCGCTTTGACTTCTTTGACCCTGTGGGCTTCAAGCCAACATGTGAAGGTCCTCCAACTTCGTAAGGCCATAACTCGCAAACTGTGAGGATTTATGTGACGTTCCACATACCACCGGAAATGGTATGAAAAGAAATATCCATCTAGGATAGTTTCACCAACAACTGCATTGATATTCATCTCATTATTCCACATACAAGCATGGTTCCTCCAACCATTCTTCTAGGATAACTCAATCTACAAAGCGTCTTCCCGTGAGGGCTTTCACCATAAGTGGACCACTTTGGAGTTCATCCATTTGTGAACCTTATCAATCATGATAAGGCAATAATGAGTCATCTATACAGTTTTTCAACAATGCATCATATACCAATGAAACCACATCAATCCAGCTTCATCATGTATCATTGACAACTCATTGATCCATATTCATCTATGCATTCTTATCAAGGACAATACATATTACATAAATAATCAATCAATCAATACTTTGACATCAATCAATCACTTGAAATCAATCAATGACATCAATCAATAAAACCATTGGCATCAATGACAACATTATCCAATAGGAAGATCCTTCTAGAAGCGAAATCTTCTATTAGGTCTTCTTACATTTGACTTATTCCTCCTTATTTCTAGGCCTTATTAATATTTTCCTTTATTACATGGAATTATATTATTCTACCTACATGAGGGGTTAGGGAGGTTAGGTCCCTAACACATGAGATATTCCTAGCCCATCCACAATATAAGAGCAATAGACAATTCCAACAACAGGGAAAAAGAAGGAAGGACAAGGGGAATGAACCCACAAGAGGGGCACACAAGAATATGAAAGAGTATATAGAAACCCTAGTGTATGCATTGAATGATGATGATATGGATTACATAGGATACCAAGTACATAATTCCACAGAAGAGATACAGGAGGAAGCCACCAGAAAACAAGAAGAAGAACAACAAAGAGTGTAGGATCAGGTGGCAGCACTCCATCAAATGTTAGAAGCAGTGAGCATCACCAAAGAGATCAGAACTGAGGCAGGAAAACCTAGTATCATAGTAAAGGAAGCATACAGTGTGCATCTAGTATTAACTCAGTTAGAATTCGGGCATAGGATACTACAACTTGAGACAAATTATTTGGAACTTCCCACGTCTGAATTATAGAAATAGGTAAATTCACTAGGAAATCTAAACCTAGTTGTATCAAGGATGCCAATAGAAAGACTACATGACTTGTAGATAAGCTTACTGCAAGAGATTATGAATAGAAGAAAGGAAGCAAAGAAGGAGGTGATCAAAATGATGGATGCAAGAGATCAGTTACAACATCAGTATGAGGTTGCACTCCAAAAAAAGAAGGAATTTAAAGCCCAAGTGGTGAAGGTCATGAAGCACAAAAATGAGGTCGATGAAAGGGTGAATACATCCCTTAAGGAAAAGGACGAAGCTAAGGGTATAGTGCAACAAACCCAAATAGTTTTCCAAAAATTATACAAGGCCATTCCATAATTTCTCATAGTAGTAGAAGATACTATGGAAGAACAAGTGTTAAAGATTGATGAAGTCATCAAGGTCTTCAGAGTGCAGATTAAGGACTTCCAGTTGATAAGCATAAAAATAACACCACTGGAAGTGCAAGAAGGTTGGGAGATAATGGCGAGGATAATAGTCACCAATATCAAGAAAGTAGAGGAACATTGCGCCAAACTCTGCGATGAGAGAATGAAGATATGGATAGAGTTAGTAGAAGATCTTGAGATGAAGGTTGTGGAAGCCTAATTAAGAGAAGAACAAGAAAGAGAGAAACAATCTTTAGATAAGATAACAACTCTTCCACCAGTGGAACGTATGACAAAAATTTTGTCTCATAGGTATTCATACTTGGAATTAGAGAAGCTGAGGGATCAACAAAATATCCTTCAACAATGATTGGGACCACTGTAAGAATAAGCAGTGAGGATAATAGGGGAATTGACCACTGTGCAGGGAAAGGTAAAACATGAATCATATGAAGTAGAGTAAAAAATCACATCCTTGATTGGGTAAGGGGTCAAGGAGATAGCATAAACAGAGGCGAAGATAATCAAGGAATTAAAGTTAGCGAAGACAACCTCCTAAAATTTCATTGCAGCATGGAATAGCAGGAAACAAGCCTGAGTGGCTTGGGACGAGACAAAGGTGAGTGTTGGGGGCCTATTGGATAGGAAGTTTTGGGATATAATTTTGGTAAAAATCCTAAGTATAGAATAATTGCACAACTGAGGTGCATCCATGAGGACAATGAACAACAGAGGTGCATCCAAAAGTACAACGCACAATGAGAGAGGAATAAAGCAGAAAAGGAGAATAAAGAAGGAGAAGAGAGTGGGAAAAAAGGAAGGATGACAACTTGACATGATAAATATGGAAGGAAGCACAAAATCATGAAAGAAAAGGTAGTTAAAGTGCAAAATCAACATGAAAACAAAAAAGCAAGCGAAAGTAGTCAAACATCCAATTAACTAGAGTTTTCATGCAATGTAATAGGGTTTTGGGAGGAACCAAATAAAGTTTTAAGCCATAAATATTATGTATAAATATGTAACAGTTTGGGATAATATGGGTTCCTCTGGTTGTTATTATTTTGGGGTTCCTCTTTGTGATAATTCTCGAGCAACATTGTGGAGTCTGTTCCAAGCTGCTAAGAGTTCTTTCCTGAAATAAGAGTGATAGGATAACCTATAAAAGAGAGGAATCAATGTATGAATGTAAGAGATGATCCAGAGAAAGAGAGTTTTTCACTCCAAAGTACCTAGGCTAGGAGGGAAGAAAGATAACCATGACCTATCTTTGTAATCACAGTACACAAACAAAATCAATTGAAGAATGTATAATAAAGAAGCTAGTCATTGTGGACGTAGCCTAGATTTGGGTGAACCATGTTAAATCTTGTGTTACAAGTCTGTTATATGAATTTTCATGGATTATGTTATAGGCTTATTAGATTATATCTTTTTTATACATAATCATTACACAATAATCATGATTGTTACAGTAATGAGTTATGTAGGAAATTAGAACCTAATGATAGTATGAATCTGGAATCACTAAGTAGTTAATAAGGAACAAGGATATAATTACATGCACATAACTAATAAGGAAGAATGAACAGAATGGTCACCTCCAATTCCCTCATTACTAAAGAAACCTAGTTCTTCCAGTCCCAATAGATACCTCGGGTGACACTTCATTTGCGCAAGAAGGTGATGTTGAAAGTACTGGTGTCTGGTGGGTTTTTTTGGTTAAAGATAACTCAAACCTAGGGTCTTAAAAACTGCGTGCAATGCCAACACAAACTGGTTCTTCAACAATGCAACTCCCACATAGGATTTCACTCTTCAGGCTTGGCATCCTGGTTCTTTTGCAAGCATGACAACTTGTTTCTTTTGCAAGCCTGACAAATTGCTTCTTCATGTTGTACTCAACCTCTAGGCTCAAACATCCCTTTCATTTTCATACAGTTTCTCATGCAATCCTTCATTTTCTAAGGTTTTCTTACGTAAAAGAATGCCAACTTGTTGCTATACTTCCACTAGCAATATATAACTTGTGGCAATCATCCCATTTGCATCATATGCATGCAGTCAACATGAGACATTAACATAAAATTTTCAATTATAGTTTTCAAAATTTCATTTATACAAGAAAACAAAATTTCCAAACATGAATTTTTTACTCATTCTATTTTTCTCTTGCAATTGTAGAGATCATTCTTCTTTATGGATGAATTCCTTTCCATATCCAAGACCACTCTACCTACAATTTTTCTTAATTTTCACTAGACCACACAAATTGTTATCATATCATAACAATTTTCAATTATAACTTCCCAAATCTAATTTATAAAAGAAAATAAAATTTTCCATGTATGAGTTTCTACTCACTATGTTTGGCTCACAAAACAACAATAATTGGTACTGTTTATGGCCTTACATCCCTACCATATCCAATACCATCCTCCCTACATTTTCTCAACTTTAACGCATCAAAACAAATTGTTAGCAATTTTAAATCATAAATTTTAAAACCTATTTTATACAGGAAAATAAATTTTCTTAAGCATGAGATTTATACTCATTATGTTTGGTTCTTGCGACTACGTGAATTTGTGTTCTTCATGGGATTACACCATTTTCATATCCAAGACCAATATATCTACATTTTGTTTTCAACTTTTAACTCAACCAAACATATTGTTAGCATTCATGCACATTACAGTTGTTCATGAAATGATATCAAAATTGTATCTAACCAGCAATTCAATCATTTCCAACCATTATTTATATTAAAATGAAATGAAACCAACATTCATGTACAAGCATTATCAGCATACCAATCCTTTCATATGCAATCCAATTTACCAATAAATAAAATGAATGTGTCAATAATCATGGTCACATCTACACAATGAATATGTGCATTGACTCTGGAATACCATATGTTCATTTCATGCATTACACCATGGTGAGTTGGAATGTATGGCCTACACCTCAACACATTATTCAAAGTCTTCCCCATTTACTTTCTTGATTGTTTTGATACCTTCCTCTTCAACCCATACACAACACCAAGAATGTAATTCTCTTAGTGTTCTCTTGTGTCAGCAAGGCGGTTGCAGTCCAAACATCGTTTATATAGGGGAATCCATTATGCACTTGGATGGCGCTATATCCTTTCCATTTCCAACCACACCATGGCCTCATACATGACCATTTCTAATGGAATTCATTTCTAAAATAGAATTATGTCTCGTTTCTTGACTTGGTTAAGATCTTATAACCAACATAACACGATATGCTATTAAATTTCTCATAAATGCATTCAAGAATCCATAAAAATTGCATATTCAATGCCCTATTCCTTTGCAAACCAATTTAATATTAAAAATTTGACTAAGGAAACTCTTACACCAATTCCCTTAAGCATTTATGCATCATAAACAACCCCAAATGCATATTGGTCTAGCTATTATTACATTTAATTGATGCCACCGACTCAACTAATATCTTGTAGAAACTTGCATGCTTCCTTTTATCAACCTCTTTATCAACATTTTTCCATCCTCATTTGTCTTCATGTGGATGGTTTTCATATGCAAAAACATCATAAACATATTCAACCATGCTATAACCAATTTCCTAGATACACAATCCATCATTAGTCTTATTCAAATATCACAACATCATTAATTCACACACACACACACACACACAAATATATATATATATATATATATATATATCAACAGACCATTGTTAGTCTACAAGAATGCCACAAGAATTTTCAATCATGTCCATATGTACAAATACATATAAATATTTATTTAATCATTAAGTCTCATCATGCCCACTTCATGCACATGCATTCTATGTTTATCATATGCATCATGCATCACTTCTTTCATGCACTCCAATGCATATTTATTTCACCTTATTTATTTATTTATGTTGTGTTTGTTGTTGTTGTAGATGGACATCCTTGAATACCTATAGATCCTTGTTTCCTTGCATGCTCCCATTATGTTCATCTGCACATCACTGATATTAGAGGAAACTTCCTTTCCTCTACCTTCTACCCAATATTGCTACCATTAATAGTTTCCTCTGTGTAGCCTTCCACACATGCATGTTTTTAGAATATAATCTAGGTTTCTTGTCATAAAAATAAATCCTCTGAAGTACACATTCTATCTTTCAACAACCATCAAATGTTGTCTCTAACCTTTCAATAGGGTCTTTATATAGTCCCTCCCCATGGAACTATCTCAACATGCAACTCCTTGTTGCACCTCTATCATCTTCTTTAAAACATCTCCACTCATGATTGGACAACAAATTATGTTTCATTTGTCCACCTACATAGGCCATACACGCATGTTTATTAAGCACATTTTACATTAGTATTCCTTATGTCGGTCCACCTTTTCTAGAATGATACTTCAAGGAATAAATAAAAACATGTTTCCTTCTTCCATTATGCACACTAATGCACATCTAATTCAATTTTGTTTATGTTGTTGAAACATTGCATCTCCTTCTTAACCTTCTCTTTTTTTCTTAGCATCCTTGGCCAAGCACAACTTGGATGAATTGAATTTCCAATCAATATATACATCTAGTTCTACCATATTACATCTACTTCCTTTATGCAGCGAATCTTGTTCAACAACCTTGCACTTCTCTCTATAGATCTTTTGTTTTTTCAAACAATTGTATAAGCTTAACCATCTTTTGAATAATCCTCGGCATGACCTTGTTTATTCAGGTATCTCTACTCATTCTTAATACCAAGGTTCAAAACTTTTTACCTACTATTTGAATCGTCATTAGATATCTTCCAAACCACTCAATGCACCAATAATTATGATCCTTACATCTTCCTACAGAAAATAATGCACATCTTTGAAGATTGTCCTTGCATTTTTCCTCATACTTGTAGATTCCTCTTGCATATTATACATATATATAGACCTCCTCCTAAACCTTATATGTTTCATAAGTAACCTTAAGCTTCTGAGAAATTTTCATACAACCACATTGGTTTGCTAAAAACTATAATTTACAATTGTGGAAACATATGCACAATTTCTCCCTTTGAGGTCATCAATCATCTTCCTTCCAATTCCTTGTGAGT
>JASDQU010104030.1:9612-29196 GCA_032191745.1 Picea mariana
GTTTCACCAGAGGCACTTTAGCAGAGCCCGGCCTAGGGGGAATGACCCCTTTTCAGTGGAATGTTGGCCTTGGAAGGCTCACAGCGCCCCCATCCTTACCATGATGTCATCCAACTTCATGGTCATTCCTGGAGGTAGTCTGGGCAGTAGTGGCACGTGTGGCATGTTGGAGAAGCCCTAGGGGGCTAACGTTTTGCTCCTAGATGTCTCATTTGCCCTAAAAGGGGCTAGCGCCTCCCTTGAAGTGGATTTTACCTTTATTAAAGCTCAATTAGGGTTTTAATTTGACATTTTAATGTATAAACAATAGTCTGGTCTTGTCGTTCATTTTTATGACCTAAATTTAATTAAGGTCATTGATACACTATATATTGAGGAGTTTTAGCCTCATTTTAAACATAACACAACACTCACTCTCCTAGTGAGATCTGATTTTTCACCCTACTTGGGTATTTCTTCTCTTTGAGTGAAGCACACTTGTTGAAGGAGGGCATTTCTTGGCATTTCTCTTGAAGGAAGGTTTACAACTAGGGTTTGCAATGCTATTTCATGGTGATATGTAAGTGCTTTTTCTGCAAAAGTTCTTGATTGAATGGTTGTAGTCTTATATTCTTGCATTTATTTATAAACTTTGTTGATTTAAAAACCCTAGGGGACAAACACACAAGTAGGTCGTTGTCTCATGTCCCCTAAAAGAGAAATTTTCAGCCATTGAAGAAGGAAAGAAGAGCCTAGCCATTGCTACACTCTTATTGATTCTTCCCCTTATGCTAGTCGTACCTTTAAAAGTCAAGAAGGAGGAGACGTCCTAGGCCTAGGTTATCTACACCTAGGGCTGTCCTGATTCTAGGGTTTGGTGATAGGGCCTTGCCTTTGCAACACTCTCCCTCACCACACTCTCGTGTCTTGATTTATCTTTATGCTAGCCATTTTTCCAAGTTAAACGTAAGGAAGGAGGAAAGAGCACGAGGCCTTGCTTAAGCAACACCAGAGTGAGCCTCTGTCCCCTAGGGTTTTGTTTCTAGAGCCCTGCAATTGCAGCACTTTATAACCCTTCCCTCTAGTCCTTATCCTTTTCCCTTCAACCTTTGCATCCTCCCTTAATTTGACTCCATTTACCCTTAGGAACCGATCTTAGGTCTCCAACATTGAAGTGATAGTGGTCAAACAAACTTTCAAAGTCTTATAAATTGAAACCCTAACTAACTACTAACCCTAATAAGGCTGACGTCATCCTTGGTTATTCCATATTGACGCAGCAAGTTTTTCTTTATAGGCAATTAGGTGATGGTTTAAAGAATTTATTGAATAAGGGATTGATTGGACACACTGATTGCTACATCATCTTGGTATTTATTGATGAATTGANACTGTTGTATTAATAAACATTGATCTCGTCAATATCTATTGCTTATATATTGATATCAGATAGTTATATGAAGTACTAACCCTTTGAATCATAACCTGCATGTTAGTCTATTGTTGCTTTTTTCTGGGCAGGTGTTCTCATTTAGCCCTACACTTCATTATTGGCTATTTATCTCAACTATCTGCTCTTGGTGGTAACCTGTGAAGAGGGGATTCTACTTTGACCTTTATACCTTAGCCTCTTCAAAACCCCAAGTTACCGGGGACATCTCCCTTGGGCCTAACCTCCCTAAAGAGAAAGAAAGTCCCCATTGTGGTGACATTGGGTGGGGTAGGTTCCTGTTACACCAATTTTGCCTCTATTTTCTAGCCTTTTGGCCTAGCTACAAACTGTGCAATAACAATTACTACAAGAATCATTGTCCCGGGCTAAAGAAAAGGAAGGAGAAAACACGAAGCTTTAATTGGCAAGAAGTCAACAATCAAGAGGAAATTAGAAAAATACTTATGACATTTTGTAGAAGACAACAAGACGAAAGCGTGGACTCTGTTAGACAAAGAGAGCCAATTATATATTGCATAAGACAATAAGGATGCAGACGGAAGCATGGAATCTGTTAGACGGAGGGAGCCGATTATATGCACTCATACATGAAGCAAGGATTAGGAGGGAGATAATCCTATTATCCATTAAATATGATGAATTATATATCCATGGTAGTAGCCATGAAAGACGGTACATGTCTAGTTCAATCTTAGAAGAAGTCTTCTTCGAAGAGAAGCCTTAAAGTATCCCTGGTTGTCCATTCGCATCCGTGATCCTATGATGAAAGAAAGAAATGGAATATTTGGGGCATGGAATATATAAGAAACTCCATGGACTTGAGAACTAAAGAAACACATCAGGTAGAACATGAAGATTCCAAGAAAGAAAGAGAAGCCAAAACAACCAGTCATTGTATTAAGAATCGCAAGATTTCCATCTTTATATGAAATCACTAAAAGAAATCAAATGAAAGTTGTGGTGAAGAACAATGTATATATGCAAGCATTGCAAGATCCAGAACTAGGGGTTCTCCTATATGGAGGGAGAAGACTATGATGATTACTTGTTCTAGTAAATCAGACATACCTCTACATGAGTCATTATATCATCTGCAATATCCATGGGCTGGATTTCTACATCAGATGAATGTAAAGAATGTTCTCTAGAGAAATTGAATAAAGAGAGTATGAAGAGCAACCTCAAGACTTTGAGGCATAGAACCTTGTATTCAGATGGAAGAAGATAACTTGGTAGAGAACCTCCAATGCACAACAAAAGCGTGATGAAGATTCTCTATAACAGAGATATTATATCAGAATGATTACTCAGAAGATCAGGATGATGGATTGCCAATCTATGACAAAGATATCATGATGACAGAGGAAGTTCCACATGGATATGTTCCAGTTTGACTCTTGCCACGATATTGTGAGCTAGCAAGAGGAATTCAACAATGATATACCTTATTGACCAGAGCTACATGAAGCCTTAAGAAGAAAACCAGTGTTCCATACTGAAGTACATTTGAAATCAAGCATACATTATCCATGATGAATAACAGAAAGGAGAAAGTGGTTCTCCAATACATATCTCCACAAATGAGCATATAAGCAAACATTTTGGTAAAAGATTATGTTCAAAATAAAAGAATTTGCGTATTCAAGCTGGAGCTTGTGGAGATGACTTCCTTATTGAAAAAGGAAGAGATGAATCCCAGGTTGGGAGGGAGCAATGATGTATTATTGATTGATGGACAATCATTTTTTAGTTCTAAGAATGGTCTAGGATGAGCAGATTCTTTCCTGTTCAGAAAGTGGATTAAGATTTCTGACGGACAACGGTTTCCCATTGTGGTTAACATGGGAAGTGGTCCAGATTGATGATGTACCATAGACAACAACTTCCCATTGTGGTTAACATGGGGAGTGGTCTAGGGCAGTCTCTCTTCTTGAGGGTTACTCAAGAAGATTGGCCCACCTTGCCGAACAACTTTTTCTCATTGTGGTTAACATGAGGAATGGTCCATTTTGGAGGTTGGTACATGATAGTATTTTCCTCTTGTGGTTAACAGAGGAAATGGTCCAGAGTGTCATTCCTTAGGGTGTATTCATTCTCTCCAGGTTTCACTTTGTTTAGTGCCAGAGGAATGGCCCAGGGTGGGGAATGGTCCAGGTTCAACAAACAGGGACAAGCATTCCTTAGGGCAGATTCATTCTCTCCAGGTTACACTTTGTTTAGTGTCAGAGGAATGGCCCAGGGTGAGGAATGGTCCAGGTTAAAAAATCAGAACAATCATTCTTCCTTGTTTGAGAATAATAAGGCAAATAGCCCATCGTTGATGTTCTACTCTGAGGGTATATATTCTTTCAGATCTCACAGATGTGAGTGAAAGATTGGCCCAGATGATTCAGTTTATATCACAACATTGTTTCTGTGCAGGTTGATATCAGATGATTGTTATGAAGACTGTATGATAGTAGATGTATACTACTGTGGTGGATGTGTTCCACTATTCGTGACTATACGTTACTGATCAAGTACTTGTTTTATACTTGGTGTGGTAGTGTACCACTAGATTGCAGTTATGTACTACTATGGATAGACACAATTGCGTTCTATTTTGTTCCAATTATATTGAAGACTATCAGCAGTTTGGTAAATGATTATCATCCAGATGAATGATTAAAGGNACAGATGTGAGTGAAAGATTGGCCCAGATGATTCAGTTTATATCACAACATTGTTTCTGTGCAGGTTGATATCAGATGATTGTTATGAAGACTGTATGATAGTAGATGTATACTACTGTGGTGGATGTGTTCCACTATTCGTGACTATACGTTACTGATCAAGTACTTGTTTTCTACTTGGTGTGGTAGTGTACCACTAGATTGCAGTTATGTACTACTATGGATAGACACAATTGCGTTCTATTTTGTTCCAATTATATTGAAGACTATCAGCAGTTTGGTAAATGATTATCAGCCAGATGAATGATTAAAGGACAAAGATTTCCAAGATAGAAAATGGTTCAGAACATCTACTCTTCTAGGACATATGTCCAGATTAGAAGAATGGCTCTTGTATGACTCAGTGGTGTGAGTGACTTATCCAACATCATGTCTGAGTACTCAGATGGAGTATGGTTTTGAGAGATGATGCAACTGATGACACTGATGGTGATGATGATGCTCATGATCTAGTCATGAGATAGTCTGGACGACTATGTTGATGCTACCGGGTGAATGGTATGTTTTTTGCTCAAGACCATTACCTGTAATACCTCCCTAGATAGGAGGGAGTGTTGATATTATGGTAGTTGTGGGATGTATTTACCTCCACGTGTAAACCTGACAAGAATAGAATATTATGGGAAGTAAGAAGAAACACTAATGAGTTGGCTAATAACCTTAGAAGACTTGTCGGCTCAAGAAGATAATTTGTATTAGGTTATTAGCCTCCAAGAGAAGAAGTCGACAAGAAGAAATAATAATATACTAAACAGACAGATACCCAGAATGAGAAGTTGGCCTAGGCAGTTAGCTAGAATTACTATAAATATAGGAGTCCAGTCTTCATTTTGGCAGGCAGTCTCAGAATTGCAGAGTAGCACTTGTGCGCATTGCAGTGCCCAATTTTGTGTGCAAGTTTGAGGAGAGCTGCCGGTGCAGCTGCAACAGCTAGTAGTTACGTTTTGTCTTGGAATATCTCTTGGCTAGGGTTTGGACTATCTGATCAGCTCTTGTTGGTGCGTTATCCTTGGGGAAAGGTGCGCTACCCTTTGTTTGGCTATCTATCCCAGGGTTTGCTTCCGGAGTGATTCTCTGTCAAGGTTAAGGTGCTCAGAGGGTGGCTTCATCCTATGGTTGGGTGACAATAGATATATTGTCAATGGTAAAACGAGCACATACATTATATTCTAACATAAATATCATTTTATGTCACTTATGCAGAGAATTTATTGTAGTTATATGGCTATAGAAATCTTTTGTAACATCAACAATTTCTAGTGCTCAAATTTGCAAGGAAATACCATGTAAAATTAGCATTTATTTAGTAGATTGACTGGAAATTGTCACAAGCAATTTCTGAGTGATCTAGGAGCAACTTATGTAGGTGAATGAAACAAATTAGCATGAATTGGTATGGCTGTAGTAGTGATTTGCAACAACATCAAGTTAGTTAATGAGTTAGTCTAGTTTAGGGTTAGTAGAAGTTAGCAAAAGCTTCAAGGAAGAGAGTTTGATTGTTTAATCAATTCTTCAATAAGAGAGAGGCTAGAACTAGTGCCTTATAGGGATTATTGAGTCAAGCGGATGAATTATTCTAAGGTTGAAAATCAATTTTGATAGTGCACAAAAGTTCAAGAGGAATGCATAGGAGAAGTAGTAACTTAAGTCCCCCTATGCATTTTCCTCAAGAAAAAAAAAATACTAGGGTGTAGGCAATTCTAGGCCCTTGCACCTTGCTCTCCTTAGGCTTCTTATGGGATAAGAACTTAGGAAAAGATAACTAGGTCAAAACCTTAGAGTGCTAGGAAACTAGGGCTCTAGGGTTTCACTAGTAACTAGATCAATTCAATGAAAATCTTGGCAAATAGAAAGTAAGAAAGTAGCAATTGAAGTTCCTTGCTTCAAGCATTAAGCATATCATGCAATTTCATAATATTATATGAGAAAATAAAACCATACATAAACCATTCAATAGATGACAAAATATGCAGATTTAATCTACTTGCACCAAGAATAATCATGAAATACCATGCAAGATTACCATAAAAGCTTCCAAGATTGATCCAACTTGCAAAAAACCAGCCTTATACAAGAGTGCACCTCACAATTTCAGACAATAGCCCTTCTAGGGCGCAAATTTTAGACCTCTCCTCTTGTGTGAGAAGTTGTGATGTAAAAATGAGAGTACTTTATGTTTATTTATAATGTTTATTTATACATAATTTTGACCTTTAATTAATTTTCTAGTCAAAATAAGGCCGACCTGGCCAAATTACATTAAAATCCAGTTTTTACATAAATAAAAAATAATTAACCCCTGAAATCATCTCCAAGGGTGACGTCATTCTCTTATAGGGTGATGTTAAGCCCCTAAAGTGGAACGTTGGGCTCCAGAAGCAGAACGTTTGGCCTCCCAAGGCCCTGAATGATGCCCACATGTTCCAACTAGCTCACAACTGCCCTCAATATGAAAACCCTAGCTCTGGATGATGTCTAGGGTCATAATGGTGACATCATGGGATCTTAAAGATCAATGTCCAGGTGGAAGAGCAAGATCCCCCTGGGTCTAGGTCTACCAGAGTGTCTCCAAGGGCAACACCCTTGTTTCTTCCTAGTGCAAGTTTCTGATGTCTTCTTTCCCCATGGTTGGGGTTACAACATCCATCTGTGGGATTTTATCCCCATGGAGGTCTGAGATAATCATTCTCGCATGTGTACCTATCCACCGGGCAAATTCCTATAGCAACAACAAATACGCCCTCCAGGGGTTCATAATTCATAGGGATCATAACATGTAAATCACATCTAATAATTAAATTACCCAAACATGTGCATCAAACCCCCCTTTACTGAGACACATGCTCAAAGATGTTATGCATTTTAACAAGTCAGGTTTGGAGAAGGTCCTAGGGTGTCCTATTGCACTAATCCTCCTTAAGTTTGGGTTGTTTCCCAGGTAAGAACTAGTCTAGGTCATGTAAGTGTATGTGGTGTGGTGTGGGGTAAGTGTTTGGGCATGGGGTGCAGTGATAACAGGGAAATGTAGATCTTACCTGTGGGTGCCTTTATAGAGGGCGAGTTGCACCTTGTCATAGATGATACATTTTTTCCTATCCCATTCAATTCCTTTTATTCTTAGCTTCATTTATTTTGATATTTTTCTTTTATGATTCAAGGGAAGAGTTGAGGGACACTATCCTGGATTGGTGACCAGAGGTGACAACATTATCCACAAGAATTTCACAGATATGAGAAGGTTGACTCATGATGAGACACCCTTTCTCTTGGATATTCCACCAAGAGCCACTACCCTGGTTTGGTGACCAGATAAATGGTAGTGCCACACCGTTACATGCCCATGGTCATAACAGGTCGGCTCATGATGAGACCTCTCATCCACCAACAAATACCTTGAGTGTTTGTTTATCTTATGGGTTCCATTTTCTTACTAAGAAGATTTTTACTACTTTCTTTGGAATCCCTGGGCGAAGCATCTCAAAGGTTTGATTTTTGGATTTTAACTCTTTCGAACTACTTTTACCATCTAGGCCTTTAGCCCCTTCTTCCCATAAGTCAAGGTACAACCCTTCCTAGTGTGGAAAATCTCAATGCACGAACAAAGGTAGGGGGGGAAATGAGAGGAATAAATATGGAAAGTGGTAAGTATGGAGGGAATGAATGATGACCTTTCATAGACCCACCCAGTGGAAACCCATCCTAAAGGGAGATCAACTTACTAGGGCATCATGTCACCCTTCTAGGTATGAACAAATTAAAGAGAATAATTTCGAAGAAAACGTTATGAAATGAAGGAGAATTCAATGTAGCATATTCAAGTGCTTCAATAAAGAGAGTGACACATACCATGATACCCAGACTCATTACCTCATGGAGAAAGACTTACTGCTACTTCAGGACCATGCTCATGGGATGGATACTTCTGCTGCTGATAAATGGGCTGCACTAAATAAAATAGGGGCCATTCGGGGACATGCTCAAGTCATTCGAATCTCAACACTCCATGTTTAGGACATGTGGACCTTGAGATACGATCTCCTTAGTTATCCCTAGGGTACGGGATAACATGTCCTCCTTCAACTGGGATAATTCCATAGTTATACGTTGACCAATGGGGAGCGTTAGGAGATCCCATCTGTCAACCCAGTTTGTCGATTCACAATCATCCCATTCATTACTACTACATGGACCACATAGGCAAGAGAGTTTTCTCGTCCATATTTAAAATATTGCATTGTCTGATGTTCTAACTTAATGGAATCCATGAGTGCCCTGGTTTGTTTTTCATTCATACCACCGTGATCGATCTACATCGACCACTTCCAAAAAATATCTATGTACATGTCCTTTCCTGTGTGATTAGTGTTCACAGGTTCATGTTCTATCTCCCATTACTGAAGAACACCATTCAACAATGGATTTTGCATCTCGAATGAGAGAAGTAGTTGTGAAATTCTTTTCTTTCATGGATAACATTTTTTTTATGCATGCACCTGCTCCATCATGCTCCCCTTTCTCGTTCCCAGACTCAAAATAGTTCCAAATGTGTGGTACCTTTAGTTTTTTGTGCAACATACACAACCATTGAAATACATGAGAATTTTTGAACTGCTTGCGCAAACATATGACCAAATCCAATGTTGATACATTTGTATGTTCTTCTAATTAAGATGATTGTATAACAATTGAAAACAATATTGTATGTAGGCTACGTCATGGCACCGATCATTGATTATGTAGAAGTGATACTCCTTCTGTTGAAATATGATCAAATCCCCTTTTGTTGATTGATCTTGTCGGGTCTTTTATATGAACAAATCACCTTTTGTGGATTGGTCAAACCGTAGTTATATGATGGTGATTGTAAAGTCAACCCCTATGGATAATTAAAGTGGTTTTAGTCACTAAGTGAAGAAGTCGGCCGAAATTGGTGAAGAGACACAACCCTAGCGCCTACCTTCTAGTATAAATAAGAGTGGATGATGTCTCATTCTTATACTCACTCAAGTCACTAATCTAGTGTGCAAGTTTTGGATATTGTTGAAGTTAGAAGAAGGAGAAGAGAGAAGCGCATGCTTGGTCATGGATATTCTTGGTGGTTTGGTATTTTCTCTTAGCATTGTATTGACAATGTATATTAAGGAAGTTTTTGTTGGGTTTTCTCCCCACGACTACATATTTAAAAAATTGCAACGACTACTTGCGACGAAAGTACTCTTTCATCTCAAAATTCAAGAGAAAAAGTTCAATTTTTCAATTTTGTTCTCCACCCCATATTCGTCGTTGTATCGACGACATCAAACTTTCTTCTGTTTTGTGAAGATAATCAATATGGTGGAATATTGTCTCTATTTCGACGAACTTGTGTATTCGTCGCAAGAGCGACGCTCATTATTGAATGTTACACTTTTTGATACTGTCCATATTGATCGTTATACATTTTGACAAAGTCTAAATTGATATAGTCAACGTTCATCGCAAGAGAGACGATATGACCATTATAACCRTTACATTCTTTGAGTGACCTAAATATAACAAATAAATAGGTCAAAAGAAAAGAAATATTTAGGTCACGGTCATCACAATTGTGACGACAATGACCTAAATTGACCTATAAATATTTGACGATTTAAAGATGTTGCGACAATATTTCTATAACAACGATGGTTCTGAAAGGGTATTTTTGTGCGGAAGTTGTGTGGAAGAATGTCACAGAATATAGTTAGAGGTGGGGAAAAAATTAAAGCGGGTGAAAAGGGTGATGGTAGATGTTATTGCCCTTGCAAAAAATGTTGCCTCATACATCCCGTAAGAATTTTGATAGCAACAAATACAAAACATTGTAGGAAATATGGGCACATTGATGGCGGATTAAATGAATATCGTCCCATTGTAATTAGCTATATATTCATTATTTGTTTTTATATTTTCAATTTTATATAAAATTATATATATGTATATATATATTGTTTGAATGTTTGTTATAGTATACACTAATTTTGCATGATTGTTTGTAATTATAAAGTTAGAGTTTCCCTCTAACTTTTCGCAGAATATTGCACCAAGTATTAGTAGAAATGATGTTGTAGAAGTTGAGGAACATCATGACCAAGCAAATGAGGATCTCATGGAAGAAGATGATGGGACAAATCAAGTTAATGATCCCATGGAAGAAGACGATGGGACAAATCAAATGATCAAAGATTTGTTTTTGCAGCCGGATGAGGATGGGGACAATGCTGGTATTTATGATGAACCTCTATTAGAAAAGGCAAATAAACGACTTTATGAAGGATCAAGAGAAAATATTCTCTCCACTACATTGCTGCTAGTGAACTTAAAGGTTCTGAATAATTTGTCGAACACTTGTATGACACAGATCCTAAGGTATGTAATATGTTTCATCTCATATTATACATAAATGTGGATTTTTTTCTATTTGTTTTTAGTGTTAATTAATGTGTAAAATAAGAATGCATTTTTTATGATTAATATTCTTTACATTAGCTAGTTATTTGTTATGTTGTAGATTGTTAGGTGAATTTTTGTTACTATTGTCAAATATTTTACCTCGCACATATTGTGGTTTGCATGCCATTATGAAAGACATTGGAATGGATTATCAAACTATAGATGCATGTTCTAATTATCATACTATATATTATGGACAAAATGCTTCGAAAACATAATGTTCTCAATGTCTTATCAGTAGATATCGAACTAATCAAGTAACAAAAAGGGTGCCTCGAAAGGTTCTTCGTCATATTCCCATAATTTCACGTTTGCAACGATTGTTCAGGTGTGAAAGCATAGCACAATTTATGGATTACCATGCACATAAAAAAAGTGGAGATGGTGTTCTTCAAATTCCCGTCGATGGTTCTGCATTTAGGGAAATTGAGGAAAAATGGGCAGATTTCAAAGATGAACCTCGTAATGTTAGGCTTTCATTAGCAGCTGACAGTGTTAATCCATTCTGAGAGCTTAGGTATATTTACTTAGTGTGGCCTATTTTTGTTATCAACAATATCATTCCTCCTTGTATGTCAATAAAGGGGGAGCACATAATGTTGACAATGATTGTTCCAGGTATTTGTTTACATTAATTTTTTGAATGTAACATTGCATTTGTTTCAATTTTTGCATAATATTTTTTGTTTATTTATTTACTTATATATATTACATGATATCATTTTTATAGTAATTATGTGTAATTTCAAACAATTAGGTAAGTACCAGGTTAAATATATGAATGTATATATCGAGCCTCTTATTGACGAGATACTAAATTTATGGGCTGGCATCACAATGTATGACATATGTAAGCCAATCAGGAAGAATAAATTTAAATTCCGTGGAATACTTTTATGGAAAATTCATGATTCCCTTGGACTAACACATTTTTGTGGTATGTAGCATTCTAATATTTCTATTTAATACTATATAATTTTTTAATGTTATCATGGTGCATGTTTATTTTTTAAATAATCTCATCGTATAATTGACATTAATCCATTTGTTGCAGGTCTTCAAACAAAGGGTAAATTTTCATGTCCAATTTGTGGCCCTAAGATGAAGTATCATCATTCAAAAAGTTTAGGAAATGTGGTGTTTGATGAGTATAGGCACCTCCTCCCTAAGAACCATAGGTATCGTACTACTGAAAAACATCTTTTCAATGGGAAAGAAGAAACTGGTTTAAAACCACGAAGAATGACACCTCACCTATAGAGGTTGGAATATAATAGAAATAGTCAAGGTACTCAATTTCTTTATGTATCATATACCATGTAATGTTTTAAATGTTTATTTTAATCATTGAATTTATTTTACCATATTTGATAATTTTTTTTGTGATTTTTTTTATGCTTCATGAAGGCCGCAATAATCATGAAGGTATTCATAATGGGCTTCCACGAGGAATGAAATGTTATCCCTCTCAATTCATGAGGTTTCCCTACTACGAGGAGAGAAAAATAGCTCATTTGTTTGATACAATGCATATCGGGAAGAATGTGACACAAACCTTATGGCGAATCATAGATGGTAGGAGGGACAAAGAAAAAATTATCTAAATTTGTACTGACATTCATGAAGCCAATCATGTAATGCGAAGTGTGATCCGATATTAAAATAGATCAGATGGAGTACTAGACCGAAATAAACTTCCATGGTTATTAATAGAGCAACAAAACAATGGTGTAAAAGAGGTCATTCAAATAATTAAATTTCCCATAGGTTTTGCTTCAAACATAAATAATATCTTAACGAAGAAAGGTGAATTTGGTGGGGTAAAAACACATGATTGGAATACCTTAATTAAGGTAATAATTTTGGTACACACACATATACATCTTTTATTTTTTTTTATTTTTTGTTGTCTACTTTGGTCGAAACAAATAACAATTCATTTTTTTGTTACAGTGTGTTCTACCGCAATCTCTCCCAAACGACTTGGACAACGATGTCAAACAAGTTATATATGATCTTGGAAAATACATGAGGTAAGTAGTTGTGATTTATATGCAAAACGTTCTTTCAAATTATTGTTGTACTTAATGACACGTGTTTTACCTGTAATGTAATATATTATATTATGTTATGTTGAAACATGTTATTTTCTTATGTCATGATCTCATGTAGATGATTTTCATTGAAATAAATCCATGAAGATGATATAAAGTATTGGAAGAGAGAAATTCCTCGTCTAATGTGTGAAATGCAAAAGTATATACCTCCAACATTTTTCAATGCACAAGAACACTACCTCAAACACCAAGTTGAGAAGACTGAAATTTGTGGACCTGTTCACACAAGGTCAATGTGGATGGTGGAGAGACACTTGAAATCATTGAAGGCGTTGGTTAGACAAAGAGCATGTCCTGAGGGTTCTATGGTGGAGGTATATATGGTATATCAATCCATGGTGTATATTAGTCAGTATCTTCCTAAATTAATAGTGCCAACTATGCATGCAGTGGATCACATTTGGGATGTGAACTCCATCAAAAAATTTAAAGATCAGGAGCATCTGTTGGGGAAAGGTAGAATGAAAAAAATGAGAGGTAATATATTAACAATTGTGAAAATTTATATTAATAATACATATAAAGTTTCATTTTTTGTGTATATGATCATACTCATTAATATATTAATATAATTTATTTCATAAATTATTAATATTTATAATTACCTGCATATTGGACGTTATAACTAATATTTAATATTGGTGAGTTATGATTTTTTGATTCAGTTGCTCAAGAGAAGGATGCACTGCACTTATACATTGCAAATAATCTTGACTGGATGAATGTATGGATTGAAATATGTAAACAACATAATGGAGGTAGGTTATTATGGCAATGACTGTCTGAATTTGTTAGAGAAGCTCGTCGTAATGGAGATGGAAATGTTACGCAAAGGGAAATTGATTTAGCATATGGTTTGAAAGATGGGAAGGTAAGAAAATTCACTCATTTTATTCAGTTATTTTATATTATATTAATGTGACTACATGTGTATTGTATTTTTCAGTTACTTTCGAAGTTATATAAATATATGTTAATTTATTAATTGATAATGCATATTTTACATATCTGACATATTGCAGTTGAAACACCACAAGGCTATGTGGTGCAATGGTCATAAATTTCGCATCAAACAATTGGATGAAACCTGGAAAAATTCTGATAGTGGGATAACTGAAGTATTCCAGGTCACTAATGTTTCCTCTAGGAGTGACAGACATCCCCGAGAATTTGAAAATAGATACTATGGGTATTTAAATGATATACTTTAGTGTGACTTTAATTCCGTCAAATTAGTTCTATTTGATGTCAAATGGTATAGGTTACGAATGCATGAACGCGATGAGGAAAGAATTGTTATTCAACATGCCAACGGATTTCCAATGATTAAAACAACGGTGTTTGAAAGGGAACATGATCGCTATGTTTTTCCAAGACAATGTGAACATGTATTTTACTCAAATGTTCCAGGTGAAAGGGATTGGTCATTTGTTGTTATATATGATCCAAGAGGAAGGCCAATTAAGTATACTCATTTACAGTAAGAAGATGATATTGAAGATCAAGAAGATGATTCGACAGATCAGACAAAACCGGAAGATCATGCAGGGTCGACAAATGAAGAAGACAAAGAAGATCATGATCCAGGCATAGGAGACAATATTTCAATTCTTGATGATGATGTCGATGAAAATATGCTCGAAAGTGACATTGATGACGATGATGATATCATCAATCCTTTCAACATCATTTCTTAACCGAATGATGATACATATGTCGAGTTCGATGAAGAAGATCAAGATACATAATAAGGATAATTACAAAGATGTTGAGGTTGGATTAGGTACGTGACTATATAATATTTTAATTTGTATGAATTATTCTCTTAAAATAATTTACTTATAATGTCATGGGTTAATTACATGTTTTTAAGTTTTATGCGACGTTTTTATATCCTATGTTACATGTTGTTTAATTATTATGTGAAACCCGAAAATAGTTTCCAATATACTAAATTAAGTGGTGGACTAAAAATATCATTCAGAAACACATAATTTCATGTACCTTCATTAATTTTTGTTTTTGTAGTTTCTATGCATGAATCTTAATAGGACGTTGGTTTCAATTATTTTCTATTTTATAGATTGGGTTGTGGGGATCAATTGAGAGTGATGTGAGGGGGAGGGGAGGGGCCATATGAGCTTCCACCTTCATGTGGTTGGCCTTGTTCATTAGAGGATAAATTATTCTTGTAACCAAGAGAAGCGCTTTTATTTTTATACCATCATGATCGTATAAGATTTCATCAATATTGTTGTCATAGTATTGCATCAACGAAGTTTCGATGAACATGTTTGTCATTTCTATAGAAGGTTTTTTGAAATCCTAATTTTCTTTCAAAGTACACAATTTGGTTGACGCAAGTTTTAAGTTTGCATCAGTCTTTCTTCATTTTTCTTTCAGGTTCTACATTAATGTATATACAATGTATCTGTGTCATAGTTGTGATGAAAAATTCCTCTTTTTCACTGATTGCTTAATCAATGCCATAAAAATACTCCCTTGCAGTACTAGATGCTAGGACATGTGTAATGTCGAACGAATTTTACAAGGAACAAGGAACGAAAATTGTACGAGGACTAGACACTGACAACAGTGACCTGTGAATGGGGCCAACATTGAAATTTTTTCAAACAGTTTTTGTATGCACTAAAATTTTTCATGGATAGACTATTTGCATGCCTTAAAAATATGGGAGGGTTTCTGGACTCAAATTTGACTCACACAACCACTTTCATCCATCATCAATTCATCATGTAAACCATAAACCCTAATTTTATTTCAAAGTACACAATTTGGTTGACTCAAGTTTTAAGTTTTCGTCAGTATTTCTTCATTTTTATTTTAGGTTCTACATTAATGTATATACAATGTATCTGTATCATAGTTGTGATGAAAAATCCCTATTTTTCGTTGATTTCTTAATCAACACCATACAAATACTAGAGGTGGGCAACAGTGACATGTGAATGGGGCCAACGTTGAAATTTTTTCAAACTGTATCTGTATGCATTGAAATTTGACATGGATAGACTATTCACATGCCTTAACAATATGGGAGGGTTTTTGGACTCAAATTTCACTCACACACCCACTTTCTTCCATCATCATATCATCATGTAAACCATAAACCCTATTTTTCATATGTTCTAGTAGATATGTTAATGATTCCAAATTTCATATTTGTATTTGACTCAAGGTCCAACTAGCTTGCAAAGTGTCAAATTTTAATTCCAATTTGATCAACCAAATATGAAATGAATCCAAGCATCATTTGATATCGTTGCAAGAGAGACAAAGGTAAATAATCTTGCGACAAATTAGCTATACTATTGACGAAAAAAGTTCGTCGATAGTATATCTAATTCGTCACAAGAATGTGTCTAATTTGAATGGTGTTACATGGTTTGCAAGGAGTGTAGGGATTATAATATGGTGCAATGTAGTGTATTCTATAAGAACAATCTCTATTCCAAACCTCAAAATGGATAGTACCATATCTTGTTCATAAGACAAATATTCTTTGTATGTTTCCTTTGTGGTGGCTCAAGCCCTCAGTACACATGATGCATGGCAATGAAATGTAACAATTTGACTATTGAATGATAGTGTTATGTCACCCATGGTTAAGGAAAGAACATAAGGTTCTTAGTTCCTATTTGAATCTTCTTAGAATTGAGATTCATTACATAGTCCTTGAAAAAAGACAAAAGACTTATGTAGCGGATATTTGATCTTTGTGTGGGACATTTTATGCCATTAGTATGTTTTGTACAAAATTAATGGATCTTGGGGACTACACCATGGTCAAGGAATGAGGAAAAAGGAACAAGGAACGAGGAACACAGAACAAGGAACAAGGAACATAAATTGTACTAGGACTAGACACCGGGAACAGTGACCTGTGAATGGGGCCTATGTATTCACTGGAATTTGACATGGATAGACTATTCACATGACTTAATGATATGGGAGGGTTTATGGTCTCAAATTTGACTCACGCACCCAGTTTCTTCCATCATCAATTCATCATGTAAACCATAAACCCTATTTTTCTTTCAAAGTACACAATTTAGTTGACGCAAGTTTTAAGTTTGCTTCAGTCTTTCTTCATTTTTCTTTCAGGTTATACATTAATGTATATACAATGTATCCACGTCATAGTTGTGATGAAAAATCCATATTTTTCATTGATTTCTTAATCAACACCATAAAAATACTGGAGGCGGGCAACAATGACATGTGAATGGGGCCAACGTTGAAATTTTTTCAAATTGTATGTGTATGCATTGAAATTTGACATGGATAGACTATTTTCATGTATGAACGATATGGGAGGGTTTATCGACTCAAATTTCACTCACACACCCACTTTCTCCCATCATCATATCATCATGTAAACCATAAAACCTATTTTTCATATGTTCTAGTAGATATGTTAATGATTCCAAATTTCATATTTGTATTTGACTCAAGGTCTAGCTAGATTGAAAAGTATCAAATTTTAATTTCATGTTGATAAACCAAATATGAAATGAATCCAAGAATCATTTGATATCGTCGCATTAACTTTGTTCTTTAACTTTTACATTATCTCACGAAAAAACATTTCTTTTTTATAAAGATATTTTTGGAGCCTGTTCAGCCCGATGTTGGTAGTAGTGGCACTACAAAGACGCTACAGAGTCCTGATGCAGGCGGTCATACAGCTGCTAGAGTACTATTTACTTCTCCATATTCCACACCTAATTTATATAGGAGCCATGGCATGCACCGCCAGACACCCACACATCGGCCAGAGTCTAGAGATGGTGGCAGAGACGAGGCTCACGGTGATGTGGTTGACATGGTTGCATTTCCTGGAGCTAGACATGTGACAAGCACAGGGACCTTTCCGTGCACATTTTTGGATGACGATAATGGACTTCCATTAAAAAAATCAAGATTCCCAGGTAGTTTTGATTCATATTTTAATCGTTTAATGTTGTCCTTCTCATACAAAAATCATATATATTATTAATTTTAAATTAATGATCATATCTTTTTGTGTGTAGGAAACAACCATTTTTATATGTTGATACTGAGAGGGGGGTGAATCAGTATCCAGTACAATTTAAAACCTTTTTCAACTTATACTTAAACTATTATAATATATTCAATGAGCAATGAATAAGAGTATAAGAGTTACACCAATACACCACAATACACCATGCACAATATATGAGAAATAATCAATAGTTATTGTTCAAGGGAAGTAATGAATTCCATAGGTAGCTACATATTCCAAATGTAAAGGGAGGGATAAAACTCCAAGGGGAAGACACAATCCTCCAATATCAAGATAGGTTTGAACTTTCCATCCTTTCCCCTTCCTTCCACCCAAGAATATATTAGAGATAATAGAATTTTACATTAAATCATCACCGTCAACCAACCATCACATAGAACCTGATAATGATTCCTGAGACTTATTCAATTTATGCAATTCTTCAATTCTTGGAAGAATCCGATCCTATAGATAATATTAATCAATTTATTCTCTGAAACTTCTCCAATTTTCACTCCTTGAATCCTCCCCAAAAAGAATTTATAGAGAGAATGGTAGACCTTGTTCAATTCTGGTTTATTCAGGAGAGCGAACTTGTACATAATGCACCACACTCAATATTTAACATCAGATTCTAAAGCTCGCACACAAGAAACTATGATCCGTACTATTTCCAATGAAATTATTCCCACTTCATTTGGATTCTCTATGAAGAATTTATGACTGTTTTACCTGAAACACCTGTTTATTGACTAACTTCAGGACTAGTCAAACACCCTATCTTCCACAAAGTGTATCTCCAAAATTTTAGTGAAAAAAGTGCTGAATTGTTTACCACAAGTACCTTGATATGTATTCTCAATACCATAGAAATTTCACCATCTGAATCGTTCTAGAAAGAAAGCTATAACGAAAATGGTAAGATGACCTGTAAATAACATACCTTAGAACACATCACCAAAAGACTTCATCCTCCCTTGAAATCCGGCCTTCTTTACTTCTGATTTCCTTTGAAATTTGACTTGTGTATCAAATGAATGTATAATGATATGTATTTATACCATTTATGTCACTTCCTTTTAACATTAGGGCCGACCTGACACTTTCTTATTTTGTAATTCTTTTCTTTAATTATCTTCAGCTCCTACATGTACTTCCTTCTTCAATTCACTTTGTCATATTCAAAAATTCATTTCTCCTCAACCATGAGGATCCACGTGATGTGCCACCTACCACTAGAAACAACATGATGTATACTATCCATCCATGGGTTTTGTTTCTGCATGTACATTTTCTTTCATGTCCAAACACTTTCATCAATCTTGTGGTCCAAAACCAATGACTAGGGTTGACATCAATGACAACAACCAATCTTCCAACAATCTCCCCCTTTGTCATTGATGGAAACACTCATGCTCCCCCTATCATCATGATCCCAATTTCTCTCCCCCTTTGACATCAATGGCAAAGGGCAGGGCTTCTCCCCTTGAGTTTAATGGAAAAAGGTAACTCTCTTATTTGGGGTTGCTCCCCCTGAACATGTAGCACTCAATAATGCTTCATCCTTATTTTTGGTCTTTGGAACTTTTTCTTCCTTGGAATATTTTTGTGTGGCTTTTGTATTCTCTCTCTTCTTCATGTCTAGGATGTATATGTTGTTCGGTCTTCTTGTTGTATTTGCAACCAATCTCCTGATTTATTTTCTCTGATTTTACATTTTCGGGAGTCAAACGTAAGAGTGTATCCTTGATCACATATTTTGCTGACACTGAGGAGATTATGCTT
>JASDQU010104030.1:40869-69820 GCA_032191745.1 Picea mariana
ATTAACCAACCACAGGGTGCCACGTGGCACATCAACAATCAACCGAAAGCTGCCAAATGTCGATTGTTGATTCGTCCACATCACCTGCCATGCGTCAAATGTCATACGCCACATCACCTGCCCTGTCAGCTGCTGACGGCATCCCATGCCATGTGTCACCCTTACAATGGTGACATGTGTCACCCTTACAGTGGTGACATGTGTCACCCTTACAGTGGTGACATGTTTCACCCATAGATTGGTCCAGTTGTCTGTCCGTACACCACATCAGTCTGCCATGTGTCGCCTCCTGGAGCTACCACGTCATCTGTACAGACGGTTTGCCTTTTCGGACAGAACGTGATATCTTGCACATACGGAGCCCGTTTGACGAAGTAAATATACCGCCGGAATCAGGAAGACAAGACGGACGCAATGGCACTGGTTTTGTTGGATTTCGAGAACTTTCATTTTTGAGCATTTTTTAGCCCTGTCAGGCTTCTGGATCCGATTCTGGATCATCTTGTGTGATAGTTTTTCTTGGTGGTGAAGGTCTTTCTCTTGAAGAATATAGCAAAGGATTTGGTTGGGTTTTCTTCCCTTGTTAATAAGGGTTTCCCAGGATACTTCTTGTGTTCTTGTGCATGGTGTTTCTTCTTATGATCTTGGTTGTTGCAACATAATTGTTTATGGTTTAATTGAAATGCTAAAAAGGAATGAACTTCATGCTTAAACATTTCTTATTGAAAAATCAACATGGTATTAGAGCATAGGTCTTGAAGAACCCATTGTACAAACAAGTTTCAACCATCCTCTCTCTCTTGCAGAAACCGTACAAACCTCCTATGGTTCCTAGAAATTCCGTGCGACCTACCCTTCTGGGAGTTTTCATCACTTGGAACTTGGACATTGGGGATAAAAAGAGAATAGATGTGTACGGCCTCCTTCATCGTACCTCCAGCAAGTCTCAAGCTGCAATTTCAAGAATTTTGACTTTTTGGCCCTAGGGTTTCTAGGGTTTCGCTAATTTCTGTAGAAAATTTAAGAATTGGGTTTCTGCAACTCTTTGAAGGAACTATTCAGCTCGGCAGTGATTTCATATCCTTCAAAGGCTTATTGTTGGCAGTCATAAGTCCAACAAAACCTAAAATTTATAGCCTAGCCTAGTTGAAAAAGGTTTGTGAAGAATCCAAAATTAAAATGAGCAAAATCGTGATGGGAGACAATCTTGATGGTTCAAGCAAACTCAGTTCCAGGAAGACAATACCTCAAAGAGATGAAGACATCAACATATCATCACTCTCAGGTATGGTCCCTACCAATGATAATGCTTGGTTAATTGATAGTGGTGCCTCCAGGCACATGACCAGTCTTAGAGATCAGCTAACACATTTGGTTGACAAAGAGACACATCTACATGTTGTCCTTGGAGATGATGCCAGATATAGTGTGAGGGGGGTTGGAACTTCTACCTTTCAACTAGATTCAAATCTGCAGCTTCAATTAAAAAAAGTATTATATGTACCCAGAATGAATAGGAACCTTGTCTCTATTTTTGCCTTGGAAGACAAAGGCTACAAGGTTACTTTCTCAGAAGGAAGAGTTCTTGCATGGCACAAAGACTCTCATATTAATTATGCCAAGGTAATTGGTGTCTCAGAAAATAGCTTGTACAGATTAACCATCAAACCAGTCCAGGCCTTACTGTATGACACTATCAGCTTGAGTGAGTTATGGCATAGAAGACTTGCTGACATTCATTATAGAGCTCTCTCGGTTCTAGGGAAAATGGTATTAGGTCTACTAGAAATAAAAATTCAGCATAAAGGTGTTTTCAAAGGTTTTGCTCTTGGAAAAAATGTTAAAGGATCCTTCACAAGCAGTGACAATATATCCAAGGAAATATTGGACTTGATACATTCAGATGTGTGTGGGCCAATGAATTTTGCATCTCTAAATGGGTAGTTATACTATGTACTCTTCATATATGATCACTCCCAGAAAAATTGGATTTACTTTCTGAAGAACAAGGATGGAGTCCTTGCAAAATTTCAAGAATTCAAAGCTCGGGTTGAGAACCAGACCGAAAGAAATATCAAAGTATTAAGATCAGAGAATGGAGGAGAATACACCTCAAAATATTTCAGAAGTTTTTGTATTGAAGCAGGGATCAAGAGGGAGTCCACAGTTCCTTACAACCCTCAACAAAATGAGGTTGCTGAAAGGAAAAACAGAACTATCATTGAGGCAACCAAAGCAATGATACATGATCAGAGTCTACCTATGACTCTATGGGAAGAAGCATGTATGACAGCAGTGTATGTTCAAAAAATAAGTCCTCATCATATCCTGAAGAACATTACTCCAGAAGAATCATTCACCGGAGTGAAGCCTGAAATTGGACACTTCAAAATATTTGGGTGTCCAGTATATTTTCATGTACCCAAAGAAAAGAGATCCAAGCTAGAACCTTCAGGGAGAAAGGGCACATTTGTAGGATACAGTGAATCCTCAAAAGCATATCGAATCTACATTCCTGGTCAAAGCCAAATTGAAATAAGCAGAGATGTTACCTTTGAAGAAGAAGTAGCCTTCCAAAGATCCACAGAATATCAGATGGAAATTGATAGTGAGACAATTCCTTCTAGAGGGAGACAAACATTATTCCAGTTGATCCAGTTGTTCCAGACGATCTAGTTTCTCCAAGTGACATACCTAGAGATATTACAGTTGGACATAAAATTCATGCTTGGGCCCGACAAACTCTGCAAGAAGTAGAGGGACAAAATCCCCTCAAGGAACAACCAGAGAGAGAAAGAAACCAAAGAGATTCTCAAGCTATCTTTCAACCATGACCTATATCATTGACTCAAAGCCATATTGTCATGGAGAAGCTTCAAGTGAACAAGTATAGCAAGATGCCATGACTGAAGAATACCAATCTATATTGAAAAATGATGTATGGGATATTGTTCCAAGACCAGAGGGAAAGTCTGTAGTGACTTCCAAATGGATTTATAAAATCAAGCATGTAGCTGATGGAAGCATCAAAAAATAAAAAGCAAGATTTATAGCCAAAGGGTTCTCACAAGTAGAGGGAGTTGACTATGACGAGACTTTTTCTCCAGTAGCTCGATACACCTCCATCTGTTCTGTCATTGCACTAGCTGCTTCCATGGGTTGGAAGCTACACCAAAAGACCTCTTTTCTCAATGGTGAAATTGAGGAAGAAGTTTATATCGAACAACCAGAAGGATTCGTTGTACACAACAAAAGCTCTCATGTGTGTAGGTTGAAGAAAGCCCTATATGGTCTAAAACAAGCACCACGTGCTTGGTACGAGAAAATGGATGGATTTCTGATGAGCTTGGGCTTCAAAAAAAGTGTTGTTGATCCAAACTTATATTATCACATTGATGGAAATGAGTGTTTTATTTTGGTCCTATATGTGGACGACCTTTTCCTCACCGGTTCAGAGAGACTCATTGTTGAATGCAAACAAGCATTGACTGATAAATTTGAAATGAAGGACTTTGGGTTGATGCACTACTTCTTGGGACTAAAAGTATGGCAAAGGACAGATGAGATTTTCTTGAGTCAAGGAAAATATACTGTGGAGATATTGAAACATTTTGGCATGACAGAATGAAAATCCATGCCCACTCCAATGGTAATGGATTTGAAGAAGATGAGTAATTTTGATTCAGGAGAGGTAGATCCACAATTATATTGACAATTGATTGGATCATTGATGTATCTGGTTAACACCAGACCGGACATTTTCTATGCAGTGAATGTGCTTAGCTAGTTTATGAGCCAACCAAGGCAAACACACTGGATAGCTGCAAAACATGTATTGAGATACTTACGAGGCACAATTGGTTATGGCCTAAGATATGCCTCCAGTGTAGACTTGAGCCTGCAAGGATATGCCGATGCATATTGGGCAGGGAGCGCAGTGGATAGAAAAAGAATCTACAGTTGTTGCTTCACTTTAGGATTTGCCATGGTTTCCTAGTGTAGCAGAAAACAGAGCTCTGCGGCATTGAGCACCGTAGAGGAAAAGTACATTGCATTAAGTGTAGCAATCCGCGAAGCAATGTGGCTTCACAAACTTCTAACTGACTTATTCGATCATGAGATGTATCCTACTACTATTCATTGTGATAACCAGAGTTGTGTAAATCTCTTTGAGAACCCTGTGTTTCATGAAAAATCGAAACACATCAAGATAAAGTATCACTATATCAGAGACATGGTGCAGAGGAAGACAATACACGTGCAGTATCTTCCTACTCCTGAACAGATAGAAGATATCTTCACCAAATCACTTTCCAAGACAAAGTTTGAGTATTTCCGTGACAGACTTAGCCTGGAGGAGAATGCCTCCCTAGCTAAGAGGGAGTGTTGATGATTACAGCCGAGTGAGACATTCTGTAGGACACAAACCTGAGAGAGAGCCCCTGAGAGGGGTCTGTGGTTCCTATATGAGATAGAACTGGAACGTAGTGATGGCCTCCTCCTTACAGAGAGTTGAGAAGAACTCCAGATGATTCTCCTGTGTAATGCAATGAAAAAGGAGATCTATTGAGTTGGACATGCCTATGGCTGAGCACAAGGTGAACACGTGAATTCCCATAGAGTTGGGTTTATCGTCATGAGACAGAGATGAAGATGATGTATTAGCCTCCTATGAGCACAGATTTGAGATGATGAACTCCAGATGACTCTCTTGTGTAATGCAGTGGGAAAGAAGATCTGTTGAGTGGACATGCATGTGGATGAGCACAGGTGAACATGATCCTAGTGGTTGAGCACTAGTGAGAGTGGTTCTCCTGTGAGATATAGTGAGATAGAGATATGGACATCGCCATTGATGTGCCCCTAGTGGCTGAGCACTAGTGGGTGTATAAAATCCCTTTCTATATTGTTCAAGAGTCAGACCTGCATGTAACCCTAATTGTAATGTAAAGGGTACAAGTTGGTGCCACCTTAATGTAATTGATAATTAATGTAAAAGATAATTAATCTGGTTATTATTAATTATATTGTGAGTTAGAGAGGTCGGCCATGTTGTGCCAATAGACACTTTTGTTGATAGGTCAAGTCTAATATAAGTAAAGGTAGATTCCCCATTGAGGAATCACATCTTTTGTGTGAGTTTGGAAATTTCAGCAAGTACATCTTCTTGGGAAAAGTGTGCACCTCTATTGGGCGCTAGTCTTCTAGGGTTTGCAAGAACTCTCTTGTGTGCTAGGTTTTCTTGGTGGTCAAGGTATTTCTCTTGAAGAATATAGCAAAGGATTTGGCTGGGTTTTCTTCCCTTGTTGAGAAGGGTTTCCCAAGATACTTATTGTGTTCTTCTGCATGGTGTTTCTTCTTGTGATCTTGGTTGCTGCAACATAATTGTTTATGGTGTAAGTTAAATGTTAAAAAGGAATGAACTTCATGCTTAAACCTTGCTTATTGAAAAATCAAAAACCATACCATGGCGAGGCAAGGCAAGGCATACCATACCATGGCAAGGCAAGGCATGGCATGGAAAGACAAGGTATGGCAAGGCATGTATGTCATGGCATGGTAAGGCAAGGTATGGCATGGCATGACATGGCCCAGCAAGGCAAGGAATGGCAAGGCATGTCAAGGAATACCATGGCATGGCAAGGCATGCAAAGGCAAGGTATGGCATGGCATGGCATGGCATGGCAAGGCAAGGAAATGCAAGTCATGGCAAGGCAAGGTAAGGAAAGGCAAGGAAATCCAAGGCAAGGCAAGGAAATGCAAGGTGTGGCATGGCATGGCAAGCCAAGGCAATGCAAGGCATGGCATGGAAAGGCATGCAAAGGAAAGCCATTACATGGCATGGCAAGGCAAGGAAATGCAAGGTATTGCATGGCATGGAAAGGCAAGGCAAAGAATGGCATGGCAAGGCAAGGCAATACATGGCATGGCATGGCAGGGAATGCAAAGGAAAGGCATGGAAAGGAAATCCAAGGCAAGGAAATACAAGGACAAATATAACATCCCTTAAAACAAGTAATCATTAAATGAAAGGGGGGTAAAAATGAAAGCTTAAACTAGGATTTGGATAACAAATGCATGATGAAATGCAAGATGACACGTGACATCCCTACAATATTCAAGACATGACAGCTTTAAAGGGATGAAAATTATGACAAAAATGTAATAAAAGGTGTCAAGATGTATTTCTAGGGTTTAATTGCGAGGCATGGAAATGGCATGGCAATGTTTGTTTTTTTGTTATTCTTGTTCATTGCAATCCATATTTTGATTTGACTTTTTTCTTGCATAATTTTATGGAACGTTATATTTATTGTTATATAGGTTAAAATGGAAAACTACATGACAAGACATAGGAATTTACATGACAATGGCATGGCATGGCATGGCATGGCATGGCATGGCAAGGCATGGCAATGGAATGCCATGAAAATCACTTGGAAAGACATGAAAATKGCATGGCAATGGCATGGCATCAACAGGTTTGTGGGATTGAGTTTGGGAGAGTCCTTTGTCTCCTTCTGTGCTCTAACCCAAAAATTGGGTAGGAGTGWGCAATAAACTCTCATAGATGGTGAAGGGAAAAGAATAATGGTTTCAAATCTCCTTGGAGGAATTTTGGTAGCATAGCATTACTTTCTATGGTGTGTCATGAAATGTAACCTCAAAACATTTATTTGTAGGTGGAAAATGATACCCATTCTAAGATCTAGTTTCCATGTGAACTCTCTCATTCTATTGATCAAAATCAATAAGTTTAGTGGTTATCATGGAAGACTGAATAAATGTTATTAATAATTGATGGGTTTAACAAAATTTATATATACCAACTACACAAGATAAACAAACATGAGTGCATTAATGAGTCATTGATTCGTCTTTTTGGAATTTATAGAGGATTACACATAAATCAAATGATTTTATATATGTCATGCATAAAAAGAGGGGAATAATGTGTGTGACTAAGAAAAAGATCAAGTTATGGATTGAATCAACTAAGAAACTAACAACTAGGCTTCTCAAAGGAATGTCAAGGGAAGACTAGGGTCAAGGTTTTGTCCTAAGGATACTAGGAATACTAGGACTTATACCTACAGGAGAAAAGAAATACTTTTATCATGTAGCTCTGATAAGAGAAGTTAGGGTTTTGTGGAATTTTAAAATCCTAATGCTACCTAATGTTCTTGTTATCGAGAAGATAGAGGGAGTTGATCTTGTACAAGTGTGGGATACAAATGTAGGTTCCAAAAAGGACTTACCACTGTGTATGCTACCTTGTTGATGATCTCTAATGGAGTGAGCTATTAGATAATGTTATCTTATGGTTTCCATCACTAGGGTTTGAAGAGCCCGACTTCTAACAACCCCTGATAAGATATTGGGAGGTGCATGTACTTCATATTCTAAATATATATGAAGTGTTTGGGTTTTCCAAATGTTGTGTACTTGCATAATTGAATTTTAGCTTATGTCATCTTTGTAATTGGGTAATTATAATAATAGTTATTGGAGGTTAATTTGACATAACATTGAGCTCAGATTGTTAAGTGATTTACAATTATGTAGAAGATAAATGAGAAAATTTGTTTCTATAATAAATTATTGTAATATGTCATTTTTTAGGTCACAATATTTTCAAGTGACCATTATTTGAGTGTGGATTGTCATTGGATTTAGATCTGTGTATCTGCCATAGGATATGTGTACATTCATTGGGATCTATGTCACTACATTGGGAGTTGTGACAATATGCCTAGGGAATTGTGATTACCTTAGGATTTGTGGAAATGCATTAGATAGTGTGACAAAGACTCTGCATCATCAGACATGCCTCCTAGAGAATTTTTGGAGGGCACGCCATCATCTTGGACATAGTTCACTACATGTATGACTTTTTTATGTTAGTTACACCATCTTGGACCACACATATAAGTTTGTTACGTTAATTACACCATATTGGACCACAAGTGTGGGTTTGTTAGAGTTTGTTGAGGTAGTTAGTGTTGGAGTTTAATGTTCAATTATATTCAATTTATTTACAAATTTACATGGACTGAAGCATAAATCATGAACAATAGTAGCAATAATAACCAAGATCACAAGAAGAATAACCATGCATAGAGACACAAGTACAGTAGAAAATGCTAAGACAAAATGATTATAATAGATTGATGTATTATTACAATGATGAGAATTCCATATATATAGAACATATGGTGACCATCCATGAAAGGATGTGTCCCTTGGATAATAAGTAACTACTTAATTATTATATATATTTATATGTTGTATTATAAATATCATATATATATATATATATGGAAGAGTGTCTTATCGATGTTTTCCAAACATCAACACTCCCTCTCAACGAGGGAGACATTCTCAACCAGGGTCATTATAGGTACACCCCTTTGAGTGAATGTTAGCCTGATGCTAACTGACACGTGGAAAACACCTCGAGCACCTTGAATCCACATTATTCCTTGTCGTGATTAAGGAAGGACTACGCCTGGGCCCATTTACCACAAGTACACCTTTGTGATAAATGCATCCTATCTCCCTTGGTTTGCATCCCAATCTAGGAGAAGGTCTACCCGATGCTTACTCAGGACATTGTAGCAAAAAGGTTTGTCACACATGGCACTCACATGTGGACTTTTAGAGGCTACTCCCTCTAGAAACATTAGGGTAAACTCCCCATCGTGTGTGACGTCAAGGTCAACTCCTTGACATGTCCTCATGTGCTCACCACAAGGGATGTGTCCTCATGTGCTCTCCACAAGGGATGTTGGGCTATAAGCCCAAACCCACTTATCCCTTCTCGAATAAGTTTCCTCACAGATCAACTCAACTCAGTCATAGAGGAGTATGCTCTGGAGAATGTCTATCACACATGGCACTCCCATGTGGACTTCTAGAGGCTACTCCCTCTAGAAACACTAGGGTCAACTCCCCATAGTATGTGACGTCAAGGTCAATTCCTTGACATGTCCTCATGTTCTCTCCACAAGGGACGTTGGGTTATAATACCAAACCCAGTTATCCCTTCTCGGATAAGTGTCCTCACAGACCAACTCAACTCAGTCACAGAGGAGTATGATTTGGAAAATGTCTTAGGAAGATGCAAACATCAACACTCCCTCTCAACGAGGAAGGCATTCTCTACCACACCAAGTTTGTCACTGAAGTACTTGAACTTCATCCTGGTAAGGGGTTTGGTAAGAACATCAACAACTTGCTCATTTGTAGGAAGGCACTGCACTAGTACTTCCTTCCTATGCACCATGTCTCGGATGTAATGGTACTTGATCTCAATGTGTTTTGATTTTTCATGAAATATTGGATTCTCTGAGAATTTTACACAGCTCTAGTTATCAAAATTAATAACTGTGGAATCCAACACATGTCCAAATAAATTTGCAAGGATATTACGAAGCCACACTGCTTCACAGACTGCCACTCTCAATGCAATGTAGTATGTTTTTGCATTGCTCAAGGCCATAGAAGTTTGTTTCCTGCTACACTAGGAAACCATGGAAGATCCCAAAGTGAAGCAACATCTGGAGGTGCTCTTCTGTCCATTGCGCTCCCTAACCAATCAGATTCAATATATCCCTGCAATCTCATGTCAATATTGTAAGTATATCTCAGACCATGTCCAATTGTGCCTCACAGGTATCTCAACACATGTCGCAGCAATCCAGTGTGTCTATCTCGGTTGACACATAAACTAGCTAAGTGCACTCACTGCATAGAAAATATCTCGTCTGGTGTTAACCAGGTACATCAATGATCCAATCAGTTGCCTATACAGGGTCGGATCAATATCGTCGGAATTGGAAGAAGACACACTTAGTTTCTTCAAATTCGTCACCATTGGTGTAGCCATGGGATTATAGTTCAGCATCCCAAACTTTTTCAATATCTCAACTGTGTACTTCCCTTAACTCATGAAGATCTCATCAGTTCTCTGCCACACCTCTAGTACCAAGAAGTAGTGCATCATACCAAGGTCCTTCATCTCAAACTCAGAGGCCAACGCATACTTTCATTCAGCAATAAGGCTCTCTGTACAGGTGAGGAATAAATCATCAACGTAGAGGACCAGAATTAGGGACTCACGATTAACAGAATAGTAGTACAGGTTGGGACTAGAAACACTTTTGTTGAAGCCCAAAATCATCCAGTGTCCATCAATCCTCGCATACCAAGCTCGAGGTGCCTGCTTGAGTCCATATAGAGCCTTCTTCAACCTGCACACATGAGACTCCTTATCATGTATGACGAAACCATCTAGTTGCTTGATGTATACTTCTTCCTCAATCTCTCCATTGAGAAAGGTTGTCTTCACATCCATCTAATGTAGTCTCCAACCAATGGATGTTGCAAGGGAAATAATTGTTTAGATAGAAATGTATCGAGAAGCAAAAGAAAATTTCTCCTCATAATATATTCCCTCCACCTAAGAGAATCCTCTAGAAACAAATCTTTCTTTGTGCTTCTCGATGCTCTCGTCAACTATGTGTTTGATCTTTTAGATCCACTTGGAAGTCACTATAGACTTCCCCTCAAGTCTCGAAACAATATCCCACATCATTCTTCATGATGCTCTGATACCCCTCCATCATGGCATCTCTCCATATTGGTTGACTAGATGCCTCCTCATAACAGGAAGGCTCTTAATCAATGATGTGGCTCATAGTTGCGTCATAGCATGAATATCTCTGAGGTCGCTTGCTCTCTTGGAAGGTACCACGAGGATTTTCATGTCCTTCTTCCTCCTACAGAGTCTGACGAGCCCATGTAGGTATCTTCTGACCTACTGAAATATCTCTGGGAACATCAACTAGAGATACAGGATCAATGGGATCAATAGGCTCAATTGTCTCCCTCTGAACTTTTGGTGAGTGAGGGGGAGAAGGAACCATCTCTTCCTGTCTCTCACTATCAATATTCATGTGAGATCCTCTAGATCTCCTGAAGGCTACCTCCTCCTCAAAGTTAACATCTCTGCTCATCTCAATCTATCTCTGACTAGCGATGTAGATCCAGTATGCCTTCGAAGACTCATTGTACCCCACAAATGTACCCTTTCTACTTGAAGGGTCTAGCTCGGTCCTTTTCTCCTTAGGTGCATGAATGTATATAGGACACCCAAATATCCTGAAGTGTCCAACCTCAGGATTCACTCTAGTGAAGGCCTCCTCGAGAGTCATGTTCCTTAAAGTCTTATGAGGAATTCTGTTATGAACATACACTGCAGTCATGGATGCTTTTTCCCACACAAACATTGGTAAATGATGATCATGAATCATTGCCTTGACTGCCTCAACAATAGATCTATTCTTCCTCTCTGCGACACCATTTTGTTGAGGGTTGTAAGGAACGGTGAACTCCCTCTTGATCTCTGCCTCAATGCAGAAATCATTGAAATCCTGGGAGGTGTATTCTCCTCCATTATCTTATCTCAGCACTTTGATCATCTTTCCTATCAAGTTTTCGAACTGTGCTCTCTACTCCTGAAATTTGGCAATGACTCCATCCGTGGTCTTCAAGAAGTAAATGAAAGTCTTCCGAGAGTGGTCATCAATGAAGATCACATAGTATAGGTATCCACTTAATGAAGCAATTGTCATGGGTCCACATAAATCTGTATCAACCAAGTCTAAGATCCCCTTGGATTTGTTGCCACTGCTCGGAAAGGACCCCTTGGCATTCTTTCCAAGAGCACAACCTCTGCAAATGCCATCGTGTTCAACATGTATCTTTGGAAGGCTTGTCACCATCTTCCCTAGAGTGGGAAGAGATCTATAATGTAAATGAGCAAGTCTCCTATGCCATAGTTCGCTCAAACTGATAGAATCATGTATCAAGGCATGAACTGCTCGTACAATCAATCTGTACAATCTATCCTCTAAAACACAAATCAGTCGAGCAAACTCCATACTGGAGTTCTTGTTCCACGCAAGAACCTTTCCATCAGAGAAAGCAACCTTGTAGTCTTTATTCTCTAAGGTTGAAATAGAGACAAGGTTCCTTCTCATCCCAGGTACAAATAATACATCACTCAAATGGAGTGGGGTGCCAGAATCCAATTGTAAGGAAGTGGATCCAACTCCCTTCACAATATATCTGGCATCATCGCCAAGTACAACATGCAAACAAGATTCTTTCTCTACTAGATCTGTAAGGTGCTCTTTGTATCCAGTCATATGTCTGGAAGCACCATTGTCAATCAACCAAATATCGTTATTAGTAGGAACCATACCTGAGAGGGTTGAAATGAATAAGAACTCTTCATCGTTCATGCTTTCATTCCTTGACTTCCTCTGAGGTGAATCAACATTAGCAGTGGAAGCATGTTGCTTTCCCTTCTTCAATGTAGGACAATTTTTCACATAGTGGCCATACTTGTCACATCTGAAGCAGTGAATCTTTGAGATGTATTTATTTTTGTGTTCTGAAGTTGGTGTTGACTTCCTTCCTTTAAATGTTTTGCCTAAACATCTTATTTTTCCTTTTCTTTTCCTTGCATGAGTAGCAAGGGATTAGTTGTTATCATGATGGGAACATTGCACGCCTCTAGCTGCAAGTTTGATCTCCTCCTGAGTACATTATGCCCATAAACGATCAAACTTGAGCAATTTGGATCGCCTACTGATACTTTGAATGAATGGCTCCCAATGGCTTGGAAGACCATTAAGGGTAATCATGACAAGTTCTCTATCATAGATGATTTCACCAATAGCACCCAACTGATCTCCGATCTCTGAAATATTCATGAAGAAGGTGGCAATTGTATCTGACTTCGTCATCTTGAGATTATGAAGTTGACGTCTCGAGGCAAGTGCTATGTTGGTGTTGTTTCTCTCAAACAACTTCTTTGAGGCATCATACATCTACTTAGTTGTCTTCAAGTTGGAGATGTGAGGGATTAAATGGTCTCTCACCGAATAGATGATGATCTTCTGGCTTTTGCATCATTCTTCCTCCATTGAGATGTTTCTGCATCATCAGTTGATTCTGGTACAACTTTTTCAACGTACTTCATTAGGTCAATCTCTTCTAGAGTGATGAGCAATCTAGATTTCCAAGAACTGAAGTTGGATTTTCCATCAATCCTATCTTCCACCAAAATACAGTTCACCATGGTTGCTGGAAGAGTGCAGAAACCTTAACCTGAGTTACAGTTGCAGCAAAACAGCGAATTGCAGGAAAGGTACAACGAGTTGTTGTAGAAGTTCAATGCATGTGCAATAGTCTTGTTTCAAGAACGCTACTCTGATACCATGTTGGAGTTTAATGTTGTTCAATTATATTTAGTTTCTTTACAAATTTACATGAACTGAAGCATAAACCATGAACAATAGCAGCAATAATAACCAAGATCACAAGAAGAATAACCATGCACAGAGACACAAGTACAGTAGAAAATGCTTAGACAAAATGATTATAATAGATTGATGTATTATTACAATGATGAGAGTTCCATATCTAGAGAACATATGGTGACCATCCATGAAAGGATGCATCCCTTGGATAATAAGTAATTACTTATTTATTATATATATGTATACGTTGTATTATAAATATCATGTCATATATATATATATATATATATATATGGAAGAATGTCTTCTCGATGTTGTCCAAACATCAACAGTTAGAGCATATTTTTGGAGGGTGCACTTCTCTCCTTGGATCATGGACCACACACATGGGTTGTTGAGGTGGTTATGCTATTTTAAGGAGGTTTGTAGCATGATTGATTGGGTCAACCTCCCCAAGGAAGTGTTAGTTTCCCATCCATTTGTTATTTTGAGGGAGGGCACCCACTTTGTGAGATGGCCATCTTACCCTATTGTACATGTGGCATCTAGTCCACCTTATTTTATTATTATTTGACTCTATTTGGAAATAAAGGTTGTCATAACTCTTGCTCTAGTTTGTGATTTTTTATCTTGTATCTTTTCTTAAGTAGTCATTTCCCTAGGCGCACCATTGGATCTTATTTTCTTGCAAGTTTTGGAGGATAGAGCCAACATGAGGACATAGAGGAGCACACATGCTACATTGGAGGAGATTATAGTGGTAAAATTAATTTCTCCGTCTAGATCCTTGGTTATTTGCATTATAAGATTAATACATTAGGCATAAAATATCCTGGATTTCTTGCCTTTGTTTTAATTTATAAGTAGGGCCCACCTTAGTGTTGTTTTAAAAGTAGATCTTAGTGAAGACTTTTCTCCCCCAGAGACTTGCAAGTTCTAAGTGTCGAAATTGAGGCTTTGTGTTGCACATCACTTGATTGCATACAAACCCCTAATTTTACAATGGAACAAACCCTCATTGAGATCAAGGTTAACCCCACAACCCAAGTGGAGTTAGGCACTGGTCTTCAATTTCCCAATCCCCCAAATTTCAAAATTTCTTTATTTTCATTTTTTTCTTGCAAATATGGAATTTCTTACATAGATATCTTACATTAGATTTTCTAACAAGTCAAATAGTTCACTTAATTGTCTATTAGATGGATCAATTTGTATTCGAGCAAAATTTTGATTCTAATAGCTTAAATCTTGAAGATTTTGCTCCATATCTAACCCTCTTGGATTGTTGGTTTTATTTATGAAGTGGAGATTTTAAATTTAGATCTGAAATTCATCAAATAAAGGTTATTAAAAACAGATATAATAAACTTTCAAATACTTAAGAGCAACTTGTGGTTTCTTAACTCGTATATTTCATTATTTTTGCTCTCATTCATCTTATATTAATTGATAGTTTATATGTTTGTATTGATTATTTAATTCAAGTCTGAAATTTACTTGGATGTATTCATTTCAAACAGATCTAATAAACCATCACACTCTTTAAAAGTGAATTTACATTTTGATGTGCTAGACACCACTTAAAATTCATCTTGCCATACTTTGGTTCATGGTATTGCACATTGTGATTATGAGTTGAATGGAAATATAGGTATCATATTGATAAGGTTCAATCTAAGTGATGTCTAGATCGATCTACATTCCCTTATGGTCAAAGTTTGTTTTTCATGGTTGGAATGTCAATTAATGGGTGAATGGATACTTTACTAGACACTTAATCACAATTCAAAGGAAAGTAACTTAACAAATCTCATTCATGTATACTTTTGCATCACATAAACTAAGGAATCAATTTGTTAATTTTGGACAGATCTCAATAACTTCATAAAACACACTCTTAAGCAATGCTTTTCAGATTTTGGTTTCATGATATATGATGTTAATATTGAGATGAATAAAACTCATTGTGGAATCATTTGATAAGAACAAATATGGAATCTACATTGTTACAAGTTTACATTTTTGTGGATGGCATCTTTCCTTTCATGGTAAATGTTTTACTAAAACTTTCTCACAATTGCTTCATACACTCTCATAAAAGATAATCTTAATTTTGGAAATTCAACATTGAGTACCTTCTTGTGACAAATCCTCTTTATTTTATCTAGCACATAATTACAATCTAACAACTCGAATAGTATAAAAGTTGCATTTAGTTTGTCACGTGGCACTTCAAATTTCGAGCACTCGTGTTTAAGATTTGAGCTAATTCACATTGTGTTGTTATATCTAGCGATCCACACTTTTATTCAAGAATTGATCATTTCAACATTAAGCATTTTGTTAGCATAAATGTTGGTTTCATCACTTATTTTGAACACATTTCTAATATTGGTTTACACTCATATTTCCAACTCTTGGGATTTGACCTAATATCAATTTGCATGTTTTATTTTTACTTCTTTTATACCATGAAATGTAAATTGACTTTATTGAATTAATGACATAATCAACTAAGCTAAACTATTTCTCCCACGTTGCAATGATTAGGCTCAATTGACCTTTAGGGATACCCCCTTTGATTAGGAATTTTCCTTAGTCAAAAGTGAGAAAGGAAAAGTCATTGAGGTGACAATGGGTGGCATGCCTAGTAGTTGCTTTTGGGTTCTCACAACTTGGGTTGGGTGGAAATGTAAAACCTTTCTTTAGTCTCTTCCTCTTCCTTTGATCGAGAATTCGGTTCCTCATCCCCACCTGCCTCTTTTGTTTCGCCCTCATAACCCACCACTCGCTATGGTAAGGTTTCTACCTACAATCGGGATATCAATTCCACCTGCTCCTAGGCCTATTGAGCAAGTGTTATGATGAATCAAGTTATAGACGGTCGCGTAGTTGGTGTAACGGATCATGTTGTAGATGGGCAAATGGGAAATGAGATATCCCTCCCGATACTTCGGATCGTTAGATTGGTTCGCCTCAGTTGGGGTTTATGACCAATGGGATTGAGTACATCTTTGGGGTAACTAAACCAGAAGAAAACATACGAAGAAGAGTTTTGGAGAAGCACTTAACTGATGGATGGAAATGAAATGCTTTAATGGATGGCAATGAAATGCTTGAAGGGTCGAGTGTTGGTCTTTACGGAGTTTCAAGGCCAAGAAACTAAATTTGTTAATACGTATATAATAATTAATAGGGTGTTGAAGTTTTGCAACTTCGAGCAGTCATTCTCCATAAGAAAATACAAAGAAACCCATTGAAGAAGAATCGAGAAAGCACAAAAAGAAAATAGAAGACAAGAAGATCAAGTCGGCTCCATTGAAGCATTGAAGAAACACTTGTAAAAGCAACAAAATAAATAAAATAAAGTTAAAAGACAAAAATGACAAGTCGGCCCTGCCAGTAAAATAAGGTGACTTGACTAGAATAAATAAAGGCAAGTTCATTTCATTATTACACATCTCATCAGCTCTCCTCTTCTAGTGCATATTGACCAGTTGCTTCATGCCAGTTTCTAGTTGCAGTCGCCAGTTGCCAGTTGCAGTGCCAGTTGAAAGTTGCCAACTGTGTTATCTTTGTCTATTGGTTCGCCATCTTTGAGGGATCTGTTAAAATATTGATGTGCTCGTTTCACCATAGACAATATCACTATTGTCACCCAACTATAGGCATGCAGCCACCCCCGAGCAATGTAACCTTTGCTAGATAGAATGATTATGGAAAGCCACACTATAACCAACAGATAAACCCTAGTTGCAGCAGTAGCACGAGATGGAACCAAAAAACATCATCCAATTGCAGCAACAACACAAGACAAGGAGAGTGCACATCCTCCAAGGGTAGCGCACAAGAGAGAGAATCTCCACAACCACAGAACAAGAACAATACTCAACTGCAACAATTGCAGTTGCACTTCTTAGGCTACCACCAAGAATATCATAATACCATCAAGAATACCACCAATAGATACTAGAAGGTAGGGCGCATATCTTAGGCTAGATATTTCTAGAGAGAGAGAGAGAGACCAAGAATCACCCCAAAAGATGCCCCTTCCTTTCATGTCGTTGCATCTCCAGACTTGTGTTATACTTGAGAGAGTGAGTGTGTACAAATGAGCTAGAGCACCTCCTATTTATAGTGGTTCTTGTCACCTGCCTGGGTCGACTTGTCTTTCTGGAAGATAATACATTGATATTATTTATTCTACTGAGCCAACTTGTCTTCTAGGATTTTTACACATATGTTTAGGGTTTTTCTTACTTCTAGAATATTCTATTCTAGTCAAAGGTTACACATGGAGGTTAATACCTCCCGCAACTACCATAATATCAACACTCCCTCCTAGCTAGGGAGGTATTAACTGTAATGGTCTCAAACACATCCATCCATTTCACATGGTATGGGCAAGGCTCACATAGTTTTGCAAACCATTCTACAGGTAGCATCATCATAGCCACACAGGCTATCTTATGATCACACAAATCAAGTCACGAGCATCATCATCACTATCCATCTAGTTGGCAATCACCTCCAACACTATTGGTAGTCTCCATGGCAATCAGGTAGTAGCACATAGTTACTACAAGGCGATCCAATAGATCACAACAATGTCGATCCATAGTATTACACAATTGTTATCCAGTGGTTCACAACCACTCCTAGTAGCTCACAACTACTATCTAGTGACACACAGTCACTACCAATGGAACACATCCACCACAGTAGCACATAGCTACTATACAGAGACCCACAGTCTCCATTGCAATCAGCTAATATCTACACAAGCTATCATCATGAAGTACAACAATCTCCTGTCATCAAATCATATCATCGACTGCATCATCTCTCGAGGCTATACTCCATCTGAGTAATCAAGCATGATGTTGAATAAGTCATGTGTTGGACTTAGCGCACTCAACAAAGTGTCTCGCATAAGTCACTCACTCAACAGAGTGATATAGGGACCATTCTTCCTATCCTGGTCACTTCCTATGACACAGGAAGAATGACTATCCCAACAGATGTTGAAAGCCACGCCATGGGCTACAAGGACCATTCTTCTAATCCATACATACGTCCTAGAAGAATGTCAGTCCTCCTAGATGTTGAAAGCCACGCCATGGAATACAAGGACCACTCTTCCCACTCTGGTCACTACTATGAACTTAGGAAGAATGATTGTTCTGGACGATTTTCCCCCCTCTGGACACTACTGTGAACTCAGGGAAAATGTATGTCATGTACCAATCTCTCCACTCTGGTCACTACTATGAACTTAGGGGACGGACTATTCTACATGTTTGGGAAAATCCCCAAGAGAATAGTTGTCCTGGACCATTCTACTTTTCGAGCAATGCCCCAGGAGAATAGTTGTCCATGGTACATCAACAATCTGTCAACCTGGACCATTCTCCACAGGGAGAATGTCAATCCATCAGCAATATGTTCTACCTTGACCATTCTCCACCTGGAGAATGTCTGTCCACCAACACACTGACTATCCATGGTGCCATATATTAGCACTTCCTCTCAAATGAGGAAGTCACCACCTCCCTCTCAACCAAGGGAGTTATCTCCACAAGTCCCAACTTGTCCCTCAAGTATGTAAAATTTATCTTGGACAACGGTTTTATCAAAATATCAGTGGTCTGCTCATCAATGGAGATGTACTAGAGAATCACTTCTCCCTTCTAGACTTTATCACGAATAAAATAGTACTTGATCTCAATGTGCTTTGACCTGTCATGGAACATGAGGTTCTGAAAGCTTCACACAGCTCTGATTATCACAATATATCACAGTTGTATCCAACAACTGATCAAATAGTCCAAAAATCAGCTTACGGAGCCATACTGCTTTCGTATAAGCATCACAAGCTGCAATATACTCTGCTTCTGCAGTGTTGAGTGCAACAAATTTTTGTTTCCTGCTAGCCCATGATATCATAACAGAGCCCAAACTGAAACATATACCGTAAGTTCTCTTTCTGTCATCGATTTTTTTCTTTATGTCATTTGCATATCAGGTTTGATATTTTATATTGTTGCATCTTAAGTAAATATTGTAACTAGGACAACAGTCTTTAGAGGACTATTACTGTTGAGTATTATTTCTTAGTAACACTTCAATAGTGTTGGTGCGATGATCATTACGGTTTAATACTAATGATACACTTGTTTGCAAGTTGAATTAATCTCTTCCCTAGCCTAGTAACCCCATGAACAAGGTTAAATTCCACGGAGGTTACCACGGAGATGTTCTTGCTTTGTTCTTGTTCCGAGCAGGTTACTGTGGAGGAATGATTGGTCACAACACTAGAAAAGTGTTGTTCTTGTCTTTTGTTCTTGTTCTCGTCTTTTGTTCTTGTTCTTGTTTCTAGTAGGTCACAGGTGATATCTCTGAAAGGGAGGGAGTTATAGTGACGATTGCAAGTGGAAACAGGTCGGATGGTCTCTGGTTTGAGACATGGAGCAGACTGTTCAAATATGACAGTATACATCCATGCACCGAAGGAAAAGAGGATGAAGTTAGAACCTTCTGGAAAGAAGGGTACCTTTTGTGGGATACAGAAAATCTCATATGGGGATTGATAGTGAGGAGCAGGAGGCTCTGTAGGATGAAGGTACATATCCGTCTAGTTCGATTGTGCATCCTTCATACTACCAGGTGGAGTCAGTAGAGCCAGCAGGTCTACCTAGAGATGTTGTTATGATCAGGAAGAGGCTAGCATCGCTTCGTGACACTTTGCAAGATGCAAAGAGGCATGCAGCTCCTAGTGGTACTTTCAGGGAGTGCAAACGACCTCATAAGTTCTTGAGTTATATGGCATTCATCAGTCACATTATTGATTCCAAACCTTCCAATTGTGAGGAGGTGCAGGTGGCTCCACCAATGGTGAGGCAGGTGGCCCCACCAAGTACCATCTTAGAGGGAGCCAGAGTTCAGAGGAATTCATCCCTCAGGATCCATTAGGGAGTAGCAACCTCCCAGGACAGTTCATAGGAGATCAGACTTCAGAGGAGGTTAGCAAATGCAGAGGGAGCAGATGGCTCCAGAGATTGTACAAACTTAGAGGGAGTCAGTTTCAGAGGGAGCCTGCAGACTCATAGTGAGCTTGATCTCAGAGAGAGTCAGTTGGCTCAGAGGGAGAGTCGATCATTCAAATGGAGTTCCCCATCAGGTTCAGGTGGGAGAGAGACATCTTCCAGGACTGACAGACAGATGCCATGAGTTGAGGAGGCCAAACAGAAGCTTCAAAGACAGGAGGCTTCTAGGAGATGTGAAACCTCTTGGGAGGATTCCCTTGTTTCAGTAGGTTTTTCTACAGTGACAGAGGAGGCATCCAGTCAGGAGGACTGGGGTATGGGAGTTGCCTCATTCACAAAGGGAGCAACCAGTGAGGCAGACTAGACAACAGGGTTTGCTTCAGTGACAAAGGGAGTTGGCCTCAGAGTTCGAGGTGGAGGATCCTAGCCAGATGTACTATTTCTTGGGAATAGAAGTGTGACAAAGATCAGATGACATCTTCCTCAGTCAGGGGATACTGATGAGGTTTGATATGATGAACTGCAAGTCCATTCCTACACTTCTCGAGACAAATCTGAAGAAGTTGAGTGATTCTGCTCCAGATTCAGATTTGGTGGATCCCACGATGTACATGTAGTGGATTGGATCCTTGATGTACCTGGTTAATACCAGACCAGATATTTGCTTTGCAAAGAGCACATTGAGCCAGTATTTGGTTGAAGCCAAGGCAGCTCCAATGGGTTGCAACAAAGCATGTGCTGAGGTACCAGCATGGTACAGTTGGATATGATTTGTCTCAGGTGGTGAAGTGAGGTTGCAGGGATATATAGATTTTGAATAGGCAGGGAGTACAGCAGATAGATTGAGCACCTCAGGGTGTTGCTTCAGCTTGGGATCAGTTACGATTTTTGGGATAAGCAAGAAGCAGGATTATGTAGCACTCAGTACAGTAGAGATGGAGTATATCGCAGCCAGTATCGGAAGTTGTGAAGCAATGTGGCTTCGAAAGATTCTTGCAAGACTTCATCCAAGACATGGTGCAGAAGGAAGCGATGAAGCTTAAGCACATATCCACAAATGAGTAGATAGCAGACATTCTCACCAAGCCTCTATCCAAAGCGAAGTTTGTTTACTTCAAGGACAAGCTTGGCGTGATGCAGAATGTCTGCCTCGCTAAGAGGGAGTGTTGATGTTTGAGCAGCATTGGGCAGACATTCTCCTAGGATTGGCCATGGTGATTTGACCAGTGGAGAATGGCCCAAGTGCAATCTTCGAAGGACAGAAGACTCGAGGTGTTAATGGTTCTCCAAGAGGAAGCATCGAGAAGACATTCACTCACAGGAGTGTACCAATGGTGAATGGCCCAGGCGCAGTCTTTGAAGGATAGAAGGCTCGAGGTGCTAGTGTTCCTCCAGTGTGTGGTTGCATCGGGCATCATTCTCCCAGGATTGGTAGTTTAACCAGTGGAGAATGGAAAATTCACTTACAGGGGTTTACCTGTAAGTGACACTCATTCACAAGGGTGTACTTGTGGTGGTGAGTGGCTCAGGTAAGCATCTGGCAAACCTTCTCCCATATATGGCCTAGGAAGAAGGATACATTTACTTCCAGGGTAAATGGGCCTAGACATAGTTCTTACAGGAGTTTACTTGTGGACTCAAGGTGCTTCCACATGTCAGATAGCATCGTACATCATTCTCCCAGCATTGGTAGTTTAACCAACGGAGAATGGCAGATTCACTCACAGGGGTTTACCTATGGTGACATTCACTCACAAGGGTGTATTTGTGGAGGTGAATGGTCCATGCGTGGTCTTCATTAAGACCCGAGGTGCTAGAAACAGTTGTGTGGAGATGGATCATCAACATGGCTCATGAACAAACTTTTTCTATGACAAAAGAAATCCAAGTATGGAGAATGTCTCCCTCGTTGAGAGGGAGTGTTGAAGTTTTGCAACTTCGGGCAGTCATTCTCCATACGAAAATACAAAGAAAACCATTGAAGAAGAATCCAAAAAGCACAAGAAGAAAATAGAAGACAAGAATATCAAGTCGGCTCCATTGAAGCATTGAAAAAACACTTGTAAAAGCAACAAAAGAAATAAAATAAAGTCAAAAGACAAAAATGACAAGTCGGCCCTGCGAGTAAAATAAGGTGACTTGACTAGTATAAATAAAGGCAAGTTCATTTCATTATTACACATCTCATCGGCGCTCATGTTCTAGTGCGCATTGACCAATTGTTTCGTGCCAGTTGCCAGTTGCAGCTGCTAGTTATCAGTGGCAATGCCAATCGTCGATTCCCAGTTGTAGTTACCAGTTGCGCTATCTTTGTCTAGTAGTTCGCCATCTTTGAGGGATTTTCCTCATACTAGGGTGAACTTATCTTGTGTTGAGTTTCTTCATATTTCTAGTGATGTATTTGTGAACTTGGATTAAATTTCTTCTAGAGAAAAGTTTGTTAGGTTTTTCTCCCGAGTTCGGGTAGATAAATCTTGTGTCTATTGTGCATGGCTATCTCTGTGTGATTATGTTATTTCGGTTGTAGTTTTATTTCAGTTGAAATTTTCAGTGTGTAATTATTCTATGATAACATTGGCATTAAAATATGTTTGAAATCACAAGGTAATAATTATCAGATCTGGAAATTAGAAAAATCAACACAGGGAACTCGCCTACACCAGGTTGTAACTTACTCAGTTAAGAGTGGGTGGGAGTATAAATACTAATGTTTCATTAAGGAAGAAATTCAAAGGTATGGGTTCGACTCCCAGCTAGCCTAACCACCCATGTACAGGGGAAAGTGTTTTTGTTTCTGAGATGCCTTGATAGATAGGATCCGCACCTATAATTTTTCGGGATTGGAGTGGAGTCGGCGTGCGATTGAACCCCTCGCTTTCATCTGACCTGGAAGAGCAAGGTCGAGTTCTAACTCGTAGTTTGTGGTCGTGAGTGTTTAGATGCAGGCAGCATCCAATTGAACAAGAAAAAGAATCGCGTATATAAGGGCACCGGGATCCTATTGAGTTGAAATGGTCTGTTGGCAAGGGATGGGATCCAACCAATCAATGGTTTGCTTATTTCCAGGTGCGGGGAGTTATTTTACACCGAGTGAGAACTTGAGCGATAACACGATGAATGGGACACCATAAGATCGACAGACATCTCCATTTCATGGAAAAGGTGACATCGTGAAGTTTTGAACAGGGACTAATCTGAGTTATTTGGATGAATTCACAGCTTTTAGATGAGAGCTGGCAATTCAAATTTCAGCCACGATTGGCATTTTCAAGAAGGATGTAAACTATCTTGAGATTAAAGATTGGAGCCTATGCTTCTCTTCGCCTATGTAGGGAGGGATAACTTGTATATTCAAAATTTGTCTTAATGATGTAAATCTCTTGATGTATCCTTTGTTATTCAAAAAGATACATATTCCAAAAAGAAAAACATCTTCCTCTTGTTTATGTTGGTCCAATAAAGCTAAGCAGAATCCTTCACTGATGTTGAAGGGATTTGTTTCATTATCCAAGGAATCATGACTTAAAGTTCACAGATGCAACTTCAAAAAAAAGACATGGAAATGTTTGCATTCAAAAATTTCATGAATCCTTGCTCATATTTCATGATCATATACCATCCCTAAAAAAACAATTGGCCAACACGAAACCAAAACTTAAGGTGAATAAAAGCCCACTTGCAAAAATCAAAATTCATTATTTTCTCTGCCTATAAAATAATTTGGATGTGCATGCAGTGGTAAAATGAATGGCCAGCCTTAGGCTAGTCATACGAGGTGAACAGAATACAAAGTATTTCAATTCGTATTTAGGAGAGGTTAGGTGCATGGAATATGTATCAAACTTTTTTTCTTTTTGGGGGAGTGTTTTAAGAAACATGCCTCGAGGGGCTGCTCTGCAAAGAGCAGACTTCCTCAATGTATATGTCAGGTTTGAGGGGTAATTATTGTTCATATTTGTAGCATCAGATAGGTACTTCCACATTGGTTTTGTGTCTAACATGTAGAAGTCATCACTAATATCTCTCAAGACTTAGAAAATCCACTTTATTAAAGTAATTATTAAAGTGAATTTTTTTTATAATTAATTGAGTTTAATTTAATGAAATTCCTAACTTTTTGGCATTAGTGAATTAAATTCAATCTTAGCCGTCGATCTCAAGTGTTGGTGAGATTTATCTCAACCATTGATCATTTTGGAGATCTAGGGTTTTGGATATAGGGTAAACTCAACATTATAAAAGGCAGCTAAGGTGAGAGGAGACACATAGGGAGAGAAAAGTGTTAGAATATGAAATATGTGTGCTCGTTTTACCATTGACAATACCCTTGTCACCCAACCATAGGCCGAAGCCACCCTCCGAGCACCTTAACCTTGACAGAGAATCACTACGGAAGCAAACCCTAGGCTAGATAGCCAAACAAAGGGTAGCGCACCTTTCCCCAAGGATAGTGCATCAACAAAGGCTGATCAGATGTTCCAAACCCTAGCCAAGAGATAGTCCAAGCCAAAACGTAACTGCTAGCTGCAGCAGCTGCACCGGCAGCTCTCCTCAAACTTGCACACAAGACTGGGCACTGCAGTGCGCACCAATTGCTGCTCTGCAATTCTGAGACTGTGACGAATGAGAGACTGGTGCCTTGTATTTATAGTATTCTTGGCTAACTGCCTGAGTCGACTTCTTATTCTGGGTATCTGTCTGTTCAGTATATTATTGTTTCTTCTGGTCGACTTCTTCTCTTGGAGGCTAATAACCTAATATAAATTATCTTCTTGAGCCGACAAGTCTTCTAGGGTTATTAGCCAACTCATTAGGGTTTCTTCTTNTAGTCCAAGCCAAAACGTAACTGCTAGCTGCAGCAGCTGCACCGGCAGCTCTCCTCAAACTTGCACACAAGACTGGGCACTGCAGTGCGCACCAATTGCTGCTCTGCAATTCTGAGACTGTGACAAATGAGAGACTGGTGCCTTGTATTTATAGTATTCTTGGCTAACTGCCTGAGTCGACTTCTTATTCTGGGTATCTGTCTGTTCAGTATATTATTGTTTCTTCTGGTCGACTTCTTCTCTTGGAGGCTAATAACCTAATTTAAATTATCTTCTTGAGCCGACAAGTCTTCTAGGGTTATTAGCCAACTCATTAGGGTTTCTTCTTGCTTCCCGGAGTATTCTATCCTTGTCAGGTTTACACATGGAGGTAAATACCTCCCGCAGCTACCATAATATCAACACAAAGGACTTTTGCTAGTGTGGAGTCACGAAGGACTGTGATTCAAGAGGATCTCGGAGAGGTGAAGAAAGAATTTCACCTAGAGATCAAGGGTTCGAGGAAGGAAGAAATGGGCAGCAAAGGAATAGCGACCAACAAAATCGAAGGACGGATCTTAAGGTGTGATCATCTATTTTGTTTGTATTTTTCCTCAGAGGGGCCATTTTCCCAGGACAAGAACCCTTGTAAGCTTGGATTCATTTATAATGAAAAGTTGATTTGAAGGGCAGAAATATGTGTGCATAATTGTGGTTTCTTGTTTATTGCTTTCGTTGATTTATTTATTTAAATCGTTAAAACCTAACTGTATTTTTTATTCAGTATATATGCAATAATAAGTAAATTACAACAAGGTATTTGCTAGGAAATAATTTGACAAGTGTTGTGTGACTAAAATTAATATGGTATCAGAGCTAGATCTCTGAGGAAACCAAGGGTGCACAAATCCAGATATTTCTTGCAGGGACAGCAGTACAGCAAGGGGGAGAAGGAAAACCCAGCTACAGATTTTTTTTTACGGGTCGTACAACTAAGAAAAGGCCAGATTTGACCGCAGAGGGGTCATATAGGTTTGCAGCAAGGTCGTACAGGCCGCAACTGGATCGTACAGGTCACAGTCGGGTCATACGTGCCACATACAGGTTGTCGTACAGTCGTACGATGCATGTGGGCAGCTACGGGAAGGCCCAGAACAACCACGAGCAACTGTTGGGTATCACAAGCAGCCCCAAAACAGTCGCAGGCAACCACTGGGTATCGCGAGCAGCAGCGGGAGGCTACGAGCAACCTCGAGCAAAGTGCAAACAGTGGCGGGTAGCGGGTCCAAGCAACGAGCATGTTAAAATATTGTAACTGCAAAGAGTATTCTTATTATTATTGATATATTATTCATAGGATCAATCCCCATTGTGCATTGATCATGTCGGTTATTGTAATAGGACCAAATTGTTAGAATATAGAAGATTGTGCTCGTTTTACCATTGACGATACCCTCGTCACCCAACCATTGGCCGAAGCCACCCTCCGAGCACCTTGACCTTGACTGAGAAGAGAATCCTGGTAGCAATCCAATAGCCAAGAGAGGCTAATGTACCAAGCAAGAAAATAGAAACTAAGCTGAATAGATGATCCCACCTAGAAGCTAGCGCACCACTTTCCAGCTCTCCCAGAAACTTGCGCACCAAACTGTTGCTGCCTGCGCAGATTTAGCTCTCATTGCAACTGCTGAGATGATAAATAATGAAACCGGCGCCCTGTATTTATGAATTGGGCAGGCTAACTGGGGTCGACTTCTCCTTCTGTGTATCAATAAATTCAATTTAAATGTATTTGTTCAGTCGACAACTTGTCTAGGGTTTCCTTCAATTCTTTGCTTCCTTCCGGAGGATTCTAGTCTCGTCATAGGTCACAATAGAGGTTCATACCTCCCGAAGCTACCATAACATTAACACTCCCTCCTACCTAGGGAGGTATGGTCTTGAGCACAACAGACCATTCAACTGGTAGCACTACGAGCACCTGTCATTATTATATGACTGGATAATCTCCTATGACAACTAGTACAATATCAATTAATAGAACACACCTGTGTCTATTCCGGTAGTACGCAACTACTCAAACTGTGAAACATAATCACAAACAGTAGCATATCTACTGTCATTTATTCTTCATAACAAACATCTGATAGCAACCTGAATAGAAACAATGTTATGATAAAAACAGAATCATTTGGGCCAATCTTTCACTCACGTCTGTGAGATCTGAAAGAATGTCTTCCCTCAGTATAGAATATCAACAATGGGCTATCTGCCCCATTCTTCTCAAACAAGGAAGAAGGATTATTTCTGATTTCTGAGCCTGGACCATTTCTCACCCTGGGCCATTCTTCCTACACTAATTAAAGTGCACCCTGGACAGAATGTATAAACCCTAAGAAATGTTTGGACCATTCCTTACCCTGGGCCATTCCTCTGACACTAAACAAAGTGTAACCTGGGGAGAATGAGTCTGCCCTAAGGAATGACTGTCCCTGATTGTTGAGCCTGGACTATTCCCCACCCTGGGCCATTCCTCCAACACTAAACAAAGTGTAACTTGGAGAGAATGAGTCTGCCCTCAAGGAATAACTGTCCGGACCATTCCCCACCCTAGGCCATTCCTCCGACACTAAACAAAGTGTAACCTGGAGAGAATGTATAACCCTCGAGGAATGTTTGTCCTGCATCAACCTCCAAAACGGACCATTCTTCGAAACTGCTCACAACTGTGAACTTCGAAAGAATGACTGCCCGGCGAGGCGGACCATTCTACTTGACCACTACTCAGAGTGACTACCAAGAAGAATGATTGTCCTAGACCACTCCCCATGTTAACCACAATGGAAAGTCGTTGTCTATGATACATCAGCAATCAGTTTGCCTCTCATGTTAACTACAATGGGAAGTCACTGTCCGTCAGAAATCTCAATCCACTTTCCGAACAGGAAAGCATCTGTCCAATCTGGACTAATTTCCAATTATAAAATAAATAATGTTTTCAGTGCTCCCTCCTAACTGGAGAGTTATTTAAATCACAAAAATAAATGTTTTTCAAAAATATTTTTCCGTACCTTCTCTAGCCTGGAGAATCTTCCCTTTCAGCTAAGGGAGTTATTTCCATGATCCCCATCTTCTCTCGGAAATATGCAAACTTGATTCTGGATAGAGGTTTTGTCAGGATATCTATTGTCTACTCATCAGTGGGGATATACTCGAGCTTTACCTCTCCTTCCTAGACTTTATCTCGAATAAAGTAGTATTTGATCTCAATGTGCTTCGACCTTTCATGAAACACTGGATGCTCGGATAATCTTATACAACTCTGATTATCACAATATATTATGGTCGATTCTGGAGTCTGATCAAATAAATCGGATATTAACTTCCTTAGCCATACTGCTTCTATGCATGCTTCACAAGCTGCCATATACTCTACATCTGTTGTACTGAGTGCGATAGACTTTTGTTTCCTGCTGCCCCAAGATATCATAGCAGAGCCCAAGCTGAAACACATACCTGAAGTACTCTTTCTGTCTTCTGCACTTCCTGCCCAATCAGAGTCTGTGAATCCATGAAGTTGGATATCACTGGATGCGGTATATATCAACCCATAGTTTATTGTCCCACGAATATATCTTAGGACATGCTTTGCAGCTATCCAATGTTCTTGTCTAGGTTCCACCTGGAACTGACTTAATGTATTTACAGCAAAGCAAATATCTGGTCGAGTATTTACCAAGTACATCAATGATCCAATTAGCTGTCGATA
>JASDQU010104030.1:114050-129191 GCA_032191745.1 Picea mariana
CCACAATTGACAAGTCCACAACCGGTACAATGATCACTTTTCCCAAAGAAGAGTAACGAGACTAAGAATGAGAGAATAAGTATGCTAACTACTACAATAATCCAACCAATAACCAATGAAGACCATCCAATATATAAGAGAGGAGTGTGAAGAAAATAGGAGTTAATGCGCATGAGGGAATAAGTGTGAGTGAGAAATTTAGGAATTAATGCACATGAAGGAATAAGTGTGAGTGAGTAATGAGCATGGGTGAGTTATGAGTGAGAGTGTATGGAGGATAATTTTAGCTTTCCAACGCATGTTAGATTGCTAAATTTGGCCAACGGATGAAGGATTTATGAGTTAAAGAGAAATTCGCCCTATTTTTAGGGATTTCCTAAAATTTAGAAATTTTGCGTTTAAAAGCAATTTAGGGAGAATTTTTTAAAACTAGTTGCATGGAAAGTGAGAGGAACAGAGTGAGAAAAATTAGCCTTGAGTTGCTAAACTTTCTCCAAACAATGCCACCTCACCCATGCGCCACCTCTTTAGCTTAATTAATTCTCATTTAATACATAATCCTTGGAAAATGCGCCCTTGGTCCATGATGCCATGAAGATGCCACATCATCCTTGATACTCTGCCACATGTCAAAATCTAAGTCTGCCACTTGTCACTGCTGGAGATGACGATCACTGCTAAAAACAGAAATTTCCAAAAATAGCCATCCGGTCCCAGAATTTTGAAACTTGTCGAAACTAACCCAAACTCTCCACAAATGCTCGAAATGACTAGGAGACCACCATCATGTGTCTACTGCTAAAAATAGAAAGTCCCTGCATGTCCATGATATTATACTCATTACATTCGATCTTCCACAAGGAATCTGAATCCGCAATTAAATCGACATGCGAACCGTGGTGCTCAACCTGTTAAAAATAGAAATATGTGCCAAATCATCCTGAAAAAGATCCAAAAGACTCGGAATGTCTCAAGGATCAATAATGTGTGCTCGGAATCTGAATTTGGGTCCTGGAACTCAAACTGCTAAAAATAGAAAGCTCTTACATGTCGCCCGAAAAAGTGTTATCAGGCCTAGAATCATGCAAGGATCATCCATGTATGCTCATAATTGCTCCAAACTTTCAAGAGAACCACTCAAACCGTGGCTCCTAAAAAGTAGCAACACCTGTTGTATGTAGACATCTCTCTCAAATGCATGGGAAACCAAGCTAACTCGAACTCTAAACCAAACAACCATGTACTGATCATATACCAGTCTCTAATGGGAACCAACCTCTACTAACCACGAGTACTAAACTCTGGGAGAATCTCATAATGCCAGCCAAACTAGTACATGCTGGCTCTTAACCCTCAAGATTTTCAAGGGTGAAAATCTAGGGGCTAACATGACCTCAATCTCCTCCCCTCAAAGGTGAAAGTGATATGAGGAAAGGACTCATTGTAATGCATTAAAGATCATTACCTTAGCGTTACTAAGGTTGACTATCAAATGTCGAAGATCACAAAACCGTGAAAGGGCATCTAGTTGCCTCTAGAACCCCTAAGAAGAGGAGGCAAGGAGAATCACATCAACAAAAATAAGGATGGAGATCAACACATGATGAAGAAGGCAACCATCCCCATCTTAGATATGCTCTCCGAGAGAAGACTCTATCTCATCGATATAGAACTCAAACAAAGTTGAAGAGAGAGAGCATCCTTGTTTGACCTCAATAGTGCTCCTCATGAAATTTGAGAGGCCATGTGATGTGCAAAGATGACCAAGAAATAATGTCTCTCAGAACTGATTCAAATGTCTTATGAAAGTCCACACAGCAACAAAAGACTTTCAAAGAACAATGGCATGCCTTCTCAATAATATCTTGGAGCATAAAGATGCGATTGATGGCCTGGTACCCTAGGCAGAAACCTCCTTGTCTTCTAGCCCTAAGAAGTCTTTGCTCAAGCTAATAAAAAAGGCACAAGTGAAGCATTGTGGCGTAGAGTTTGGCAAAGGTGTGCTTGATCATGATGGATCTGTAGTTGTTCGGATCTAAATTGTCACCCGATCTAAAATCGAGTGGATGACGTGGTGTGACCAAGACTCAAGAAAGCTTGAAGAAACAACATTATGCCAACCCTGCTAGTGCTCATAACCCTGATGGCTCTCCTGATGTCATGAGATAGTAAACCAAAATTTCTTATGGAGAACCTTACATTTCTCGTCATACCAACAATTCATCGGGAAAAAACTAGATATAGGAGTGCAAAACTAGTGACAGATGGTGTGCAATAGGAGTCCAAGAAAACTGCCAAATAGATTTACAGAAGAGCTCATGTCTGGCCAAAGTGAAATCATGGGGCAAGGGAAGGAGTGGCAGCAGTAAGCGAATGCAAGAGGTGTAAATCTCTAAAAGGTCCTTGTCGAAGTGAATGGTAATCCAAGGTGCCTCAAAAGAGGATGTCATAAGGGGAGGAGGGGCAGAGACAGCAAATCAAGGTGATAAGAGCATTGTCCACAATGGAGGATGGGGAGAGACAGTAAGGTGTTGGATGTCGGTAAGTAGATCCTAGTTGACCAAGACATAATTGACCACACTAGCCCCACTACCATGAGGGAAACACCTGAAGCCACATGAACCTGAAAAACAAGGGAGACCATTCAATAGAAGAAGCTCATGCAACTCACCTAGCTTAAGAAGGTGTTTCTTATATGCTATAAGGGGGTCAAGCATATCAGTGAAAGTCTTGTGGAGACCCACTAAGATCAGGTTAATACCTTGGAGACAAAGGGCATCCTCAAATCTATCATGCATCGATATCTCTAAAGCTAAGTTGCACGAAACATGGAAACATCTACAAGTTTCCAAAACGAGAATGCCTGGGAATGTGACCCCCCAAAATGGGTACGTCGAGAGAAACACAGTATATATATATATATATATATATATATAACATTTTGGAAGGAAAACCATGTCTATATTAACTCCCATAGATGATTACATGATGCAAAATCCAAAATTAGCCTATATAGATGAGGCTATACATCCAAAATCAGCCTTTATACATGAGGTTGTATGTCCTAAAAATGAAATAAAACATGAGCTAAAGAAAAGTACAATTACATATCTTAATCCAACTCAACCTCATCCCCATCCTCATCGACAAAAATAGAACAAGATGCTTGTTTAGAAGAACTAGAGTGTGGGCTTGAAGAAGAGGTAGCTCCACTTCCGATTTCATCACCACCAATATCAAGAGTAGCAAGACAGAGTTCCAACTCTAAGCATTCTACATCTACATCCACATCCCAGTCTCTACGAGGCCCACTTGTATATTCTTCGGCCTTACAAGACACAAGGTGTAGCTTTGAATGCACAATACAACTCCTCAACCTTCTACGATACCAACCTATTGTGCTTCACGGAATGAATGAAACATAGTTGCTCCAATTCCTTTCCATTGATGAAGAGTTTGCCACTTGTGATAGAATACGAGTGGCAAGGCTCTGCAAATATACACTATTTGTCTCATGACAAGTCCACCATTTAATTGGGTTCATGCTCCTTGATCTGTAAATTGTCGTGGATATTCCACTAGACAATTCATCACAACAGATCTAATAAGAATACTAAAATATCTATTGTGAAGGTTAATTTCCTTTAGATCTCCGATTCTTTAATTACTGATTTTCTTCTTAAATGTTTGAAATCGTTGAAATGAAAAAAATAGAGAACATAAATAAATACTCACACACCATCCACAAATAAACACAAGATATAACCTGGGAAACCCACTACGGGAGAAAACGCAGCTCGAAGATGAGGTTGCTCTGCTCTCTTTTCTTCAAATGCAAGTACAAAGAAAGAGGCACTCTTTATGGAGTTGCCATTGACACTGGATGCTACAAAATCTCTCCTCTTCTATTATGCTCTCAAAATACTACTCCTATGTGCTTTGCTAGACTATGGAACAAATACAATGCTAAAAAATGGAAGCCCTTCTCCTCCTAACGTCCAGATATTTAACATAACTCGATAGCCCTGTAGGGTTAGGGTATTGACTTCCTCAACCCTTAATTATGTTAACTTTTAGTGTTGTTATTAATTCATTTCCAAATTACATGAGCAGTCGGTGCATTTCTAAAACAATAGCATAAAGAGGATCACTAAAAGAAACACAATCACAAGGTACACAGCATTTTATCCTCGAAAACCCTCATGGAGGAGAAACCCAGCAAAAACTTACTCAATAATAGATTGCCAATACAATGCCAAGACTAAGACTAAGACCAAAACTCCAAGAATAAACTAGGACTGAGCATGTGCCTCTCTTCTCCTTCCTCCTACAACTGCAACTGCCTTCAAAAGATGCGCAGTGGAAGAGTGAACGAGTGAATGTGCAAGTGAGGCACCATCCTCACTTATAAATACTTGTTGACAAGGTGCTAAGGTTGTGTCTCTTCACTTAGTAGGGCTGACTTCTTCCAAGAGTAGTTAAAACCACTTTGTAAACCCTAGGGGCCGACTTTACAAATGCCACTACATAAATATGGTTTGACCAATCCACAAAAAGGGATTTGGTCTTATACAAGTCCTGACATGATCAATCCACAAAAGGGGATTTGATCTATAAGATGATAACTCAATTATAATTAGAATATTCTTCGAAGTTACAATATTTCAACACTCCCCCTTAACGAGAAGGGTATTCTATTAACATAACCCAATACAGTATCATCAGGAGAGAGAGAGGGCAGTGTCATCATCAGCATCTGGAACACTGAGTGGCATATCTACAAATCATCAGAAATTTTTCTCATCGTCAATCACAACATGGAGCTGGCGTAGCATCATCATTAGTATGAAGTTGAAACATCAACATCAATTAGCATAAAGCTAGAATAACAATATCACCAACCCGAGGCTGGTACACCATCATCAAAATCACGAGGCTTAAACAACATCATCATCACGAGGTTGAGAAAGCAACATCATCATCATATGGCAACAGAATGAGACAGGTGCAACAACAACATTTGGTGGTACTCTAACAGACTGTCCTTACCAGACGTTCGGGATCTACCTAGGAATCATAAGATTCCCTAAGATATAAAATCCTAACAAGCTACCACGTGGTATTCTGACAGACCGTCCTTTCAAGACCTTCTAGATCTACTCAGGAATCAGAAGATTCCCTAGGATATAAAATCCTAACGGAGCTACCACTACTGACCACAACTAGCATATGCATGCACAGGTACTCTAACAGACCGTCCTTATCGGACCATCCCCTAGGATATAAAATCCTAACGGAGCTACTCGTTGTTGGTCAGGATACTATAGTATCATCAGCATCACTCCCCCTTTCGAGGGAGGTCCTTTCGAACAACACCAAGCTTGTCTCGGAAGTACTCAAACTTTACACGAGACAGAGGCTTGGTCAACACATCTGCAACCTACTCATTTGTGCCAACATATTGGAGCTTTATAGCTCCCCTCTGCACCATATCACGAATGTAGAGATACTGGATCTCTATGTGCTTCGACTTATCATGGAACACTGGGTTCTCCATCATCTTTATACAACTCTGCTTATCACATAGGATCACGGTGGCTTCCATCTCTAGATCGAACAGACTTGTCAACAACTTTCGAAGCCATATGGCTTCACAACTGGCGGAACATGCTACAATGTATTCGGCTTCTGCCATGCTGAGAGCAATACTAGATTGCTTCCTGCTTTGCCATGAAGTCATGGCTGACCCCAAACTAAAACAACATCCTGAAGTGCTCTTTCTATCAGAAGCACTTCTAGCCCAATCTGAATCAGTATAACCATACAGTCTGAAGTCATGATCTCCAGTATAACAGAGACCATAATCCAACATACCCTTAAGGTATCTCATCACATGCTTTGCAGCTACAAGGTGAACATGGCTAGGCTCTACCAGATACTGACTCAAGGTGTTCACARCAAAGCATATATCTGGCCTGGTGTTCGTCAGATACATCAACGAACCAATAATATGTCTGTATAGAGTAGCATTAATCAACTCTGACGAAGTATCAACCAGGAGCTTCAAATTTGTTTCCATGGGTGTGTTCATGGATTTACATTCTAACATGTCAAATCTCTTYAGTATTTCAACTGCATACTTCCCTTGGTTAAGGAAGATCTTCTTTGGATTCTGCCAAACTTCAAAACCTAAGAAATAATGCATCGGGCCTAGGTCTTTCATCTCAAACTCTGCAAAGAGTTACTTCTTACACTCTGTGATGAGATTTTCTTCTCCTGTTAAGAATAACTCATCCACATACAGTAGCAATATAACTCTCTCATCATTCATAACCTTGAAGTAAAGGTTAGAATCAGCTTTACTCTTGGTAAAGCCTAAGCTTGTCAGGAAACTATCAATTCTGCCATACCAAGCTCTAGCGGCTTGCCTCAGCCCGTACAGAGCTTTCTTCAACTTGCAGACATGAGTCTTTCTATCTTCAACTTCAAACCCTTGTGGTTGTTCTATATATACTTCTTCTTCAATAATACCATTTAAGAAGGTTGTTTTCACATCTCTCTAGTGTAACTTCCACTTCATTTTGGCTACAAGAGCTATGATAGTTCTGATAGAAGTGTATCTGGCTACAGGAGCAAATGTCTCTTCATAATCAATACCTTCCTTTTGAGAAAAACCACGAGCCAAGTATCCTCTCCAAGTGTCACAAATCCTGAGAGGGCGAAAAACAAAACATAATCTTCAATTTCTTCTTTAGTCAACTTCTTGGGTGGCTCATCATCTCCAATTGCATGGGCATGATGTCTTTTGTTATTTCTCTTCTTGTATTCTTCCTTTTTGGCAAGACAGTTCTTGGCAATGTGTCCCATCTTATCACAATGATAACATTGATAAGAGGAGAAGTCTTTTCCCTTTCTTTGACCCTTATGATATTTCTGGAATCTCTTTGGAGGGTAAGATTCTTTATGAAAATTGGTCTCCTTTTCGAAATGAGACCTTTTCTTTCCCCCTTTAGCATGAGCATCTAGGGCTTAATCTTCATCCCTTAATAGTACGGCTTCTCGGTTGGCTACTCTTGCTTCTTCTTGAATACATTCTTCCCATAGACTGTCAAATTGGAGTTTCTCTTTTCTTGCACAGATAGTTTGGATGAAGGCATCCCAAGGTCTTGTGAGACCATTATGTAATGTTCCCAAGTCAATTTTTCGCTTGGGAACACTAGCTAACCCCTGATTTAACTGTTTGATTGTTTGTATATGCAGGTTGGCCTCTCAAATTTTGGCCTTAGGGTTATATTCAGTTATTCAACACCAATCATGAAGATAAACTCAATGCAATAAAAGATCTAATCAATACACAAGATATGAAACTCCAAAGCACAGATCTGACCTTTTTATTATGCAAAGTAAGAACCGGATACAATATAGAAGCAGATCTGGAATAACATCAGATGGCTCCAAGAAAGAAGATATGAGTTGCTACAAAATGCTCCCGACAATACAAAATAAGCCTCCAAGGGTTGGATATATGATGAAGTACAAAATACAAAAGAGCTAAGTTTACATCCAACCCACTAGCAGTTGGCACGTCCTGCTAGATGGATGAGAAGGCCAAAGTTTCATCCCAGCTGAAGGAGACCTCCAAACGATGCCAAATTTCACCAAAAGATAGATCAGGGCAAGGGAAATCCCTCCCTAAAGTATGAAGCTCAAATGCCAAGTCTTTCCCCTCCAATCTGTTGAAACCCTAATCAAGATTGCGCCCTCCTGAAACCCTGAAGTTTCCAATAATTCGGCCTTGATGAAGGAAGTCTCCAAAACTCCTGAAACTCCCTAGGATGATAGATCGGGCTGCCACAAGTCACTAGGAGAAGTCTCACAATCAGATCTGAGGTATAACCCCCTGGATCTGACAATATCTGAATCACCAATGCGCCCTCCTTCTCTCACGGTCGTCCCAAATCTGTAGCTAACAATCTCGCCGAAGTAACTCCTCCAAAATGCCTCCAAACTGATGAGCAAGGTCCTGCACGCAAAACGCAAGTGCTAGAATGTCTCTAGGCCCTATCACAATGCTGGGTCAAACTTCCCCTCAAGCAATGGTGCGCCCCTGCTGGAAAACCCTAAATGTTACGGCCCTGTTGCCCTCCTGAAGAGTGGAATCTTTGCTTAGTGTAGAATGGTGTGGGTGGAGTATTTCATTCCCGAGACCAAGCTTGGAACAAGGTGAGTGGAATCTTTGCCCTGTTGCCCTCTTGAATCGATGATGGAACCTGTGATTAGTGTAGAATGGTGTGGGTGGAGTATTTCATTCCCGAGACCAAGCTTGGAACAAAGTGAGTGGAATCTTTCACCACTGAGTTGTTCTCTAGGGTTTGTAATCTCAAAACCCTCAAAACTGTGTGCTCAAGAGCTCAACAAGAAAATACCTAATATCCAAGACGAGATGAAAGGTGCACCCTAGCCTTTCCTTTATACTTCCATTATGTTTCCCTATTGAGTTAGTTTAACCCCTAGGTTCAACTCCTAACTCAACCTCCAACGTTCTAATTCTTCATTGAGTTACTTTTTCCCTCTTTTCCTTTTTCTAAGTCAACTTCAAAACATAACATTGAGTTGGCTGACTTTTCCCCATGTTGCATGAGACTATGGTCTAGTGGGGATGGCTAGACCACTAAGTCTTCCCAACCCTCTTCATCAAGAGGTGGGGGACATTACAGTCTCCCCCGCTAGAAATTGCTTGCCCACAAGCAATTTCGAACCTGCTTCCCGTATCACTTGCTCATTCTCCCACGTGGCATCTTCAATAGGCAAATCCTTCCATTTGGTTAAGTATTCAAGGATGCTTCTCTTGCGGAGTTTCTTCTCCCGTACCTCCAATATTTCCTCCGGTACTAGCACCAATTGCCCCTCTTCATCGAGAGGTGGCAGCACCTCAAGGGGGGTGATGTGTTGGCCGATGGCCCTCTTCAAGCATGAAACGTGGAAAACGTTGTGGATCCTGCTACCCTGTGGGAGCTCCGGCTCATAAGCCACGGCCCCTACCCTTCTGTTGATCCTGTGGGGTCCAAAGAAACGAGGTTGGAGCTTTTCTGCTCCACTTCTTTTGATAGAAGCCTGCCTGTACGGTACGAGCCTTAGGTAGACTAAGTCACCAACCTCAAAGGTACGCTCCACCATGTGTTTATCTCCTTGGACCTTCTGCTGATTCTGTGCCCTCTTTAAGTGATCCTTCAACTCCCTGAGGATGTCCTGGCTCTGTTGTACCCAATCCTGCACCATCGAGGCTCTGTTGTCACCAAAAGCAATCTCCACGAAAGAGAGTGGGTCATAGTTGTACAACGCCTTGAATGGGGTCATGCCTATGGACATGTGGTGGGTGGTGTTGTAATAGTATTCCCCCAAGTGTAGCCACCTAACCCATGCCTTTTGTTTCCCTCCCACATAATTCCTGAGGTAGCCTTCCACCCATTTGTTGACTATTTCGGTCTGTTTGTTCGTCTGCGGATGATAACTAGTGCTAGGGGTCAAGGTCGTACCAACCAGCCTGAATAACTCCTGCCAGAACATACTCATAAATCTGTTGTCCCTGTCACTAATAATGGTTTTGGGTAGACCATGTAATCTGAAAATCTCTCTGAAGAATAATTCGGTCACCTGTGTTGCGCTGAAGTCTGTAGTAATGGCGAAGAAGTGTGCAAATTTAGTCAACCTGTCCACCACTACGAAAATACAATCCTTACCCTGTGCCCTTGGCAACCTTGTGACGAAGTCCATGGAGATACTCTCCCATTTATGCTCGGGGATGGGTAAAGGTTGCAGCAGTCCTGCTAGATGAGTGTGTTCATCCTTATTCTCTTGACAAGTAGTACACTCCTTGACGTGACTCATGATATCCTCCTTGAGGCCCTTCCATAGAACCTCTCCCTTACCTGCCTGTAATTCTTGCCAATCCCTTGGTGCCCTACTACTGKTGAGTCATGACAAGCTTGTAGTATCTTGGCCTTGAAGGTTGATTCAGGGACCAAAAAGATTCAGCCCTTGTAGTAGATGATGCCCTCTATGACCCTGAAGTTATCATCATGTRCCTATCCATCTATCACCTGACAAGCGAACTGATTTTTTGAGTATTCCATCACAAGGTGGTCCTTCCAATCAACTCATACATCTGTCATGGCATAGACTGATGGCCTCTTGGATAATGCATCTGCCACTACATTGTTTTTCCCTTCGACGAATTCAATGTCAAAGTCATAGGCCTGTATCTTACTGACCCACTTCTGTTGTCTTTCGTTCAAGTCCTTCTACTCCAAGAAGTACTTGAGGCTATTGTGATCTGATTTTACCACAAATCTAGCACCGACCAAGTATTGTCGAAATTTGGCCAAGGCATGCATAATGGTCAGCATCTCTTTATCGTAGATAGTGTAAAGTAACTCAGGACCCCTGAGCTTTCAGCTCTAATAGGCAAGAGGGTGCCTATTCTGCATCAATACGGCCCCAATGCCTTCTCCGGAGGCATCACACTCCAGGGTGAAAGGTTGGCCGAAATCTGGTAGTGCCAACACAGGGCACGTGCTCATTACTTTCTTCATCCTATCGAAGGTGGCTTGGGCCTCTTCACTCCATCTTAAGGCCCCTTTCTTTGTTAGATCGATCAGGGATGCACACAATTGGGAGAACCCCTTGACGAATCTCCTGTAATAGTTGCAGATGCCCAGAAATCCCCTCAACTTTGTAAGGGTTTTGAGCGTGGGCCACTCAACTATGGCTTGGATCTTCTCCCGATGTACCTGTACTCCTTTAACCCCAATAATATGTCCCAAGTAGAGGACCTCTGTCATTCCAAATTCACATTTGGACTCCTTGGCATACAATGATTGATCCTCCATGATAGTCAAGATCTGCTCCACATGTTGAAGGTGTTCCTCCCACGTCTTGCTATAGATTAGCAAGTCATCAAAGAAAACAAGAAGATGCTTCCTTAACTGTTTGTTGAAGACATGGTTCATACATGATTGGAACATGGTTGGGGCATTGGTTAAGCCAAGTGGCATCACTAAGAACTCATAGTGGCCATAGTGACACCTGAAAGCAATTTTTGGGATGTCCTCCTCCCTCATCTTGATTTGATGGTAGCTAGAGCGCAGATCAATTTTGGTGAAATAGACAGCCCCATGAATCTCGTCTAATAACTCGTCAATCCTTGGTATGGGATACTTGTTTTTTATTGTTTTCTTGTTTAGTGCCCTGAAGTCAATGCACATGCGCATGGTTCCATCCTTCTTCTTGACCAACACCACTGAAGAGGCAAAAGGGTTGGAACTTGGTCTGATGTGCCCCATATCCAAGAGCTTTTTGATTGCCTTCTCTATTTCGTCCTTGTACTTCTTTGGGTGTCTGTAAGGCGTGGTGATGATTGGTTTTGCTCCTTCCTCTAACTCAATGATATGCTCAAATCCCCTGTCAGGTGGCACACCTGGTGGAATAGGTCCAAACACCTTACTGTGTTTGTCAATGATCCTGTGAATCTCTGGTGCATAGTGAATCTTACCCTTTTTGTCCACACGTGCCGAAATCTTGCACTCAACAGCATATACTATTTCTTCTCTCCTGAAAATGGCCTCCATCCTTTTGGCCGTGACCACTTTGGTTGAGTTACCTGTCATGCCTCGGAGGACTACCTTTCTTCCACCCTCCTCTGTGAAAGACATCTCCATGGTCTTGTAGTTTGTGGTGATAGGTCCCAACGTACTGAGCCACTATACTCCAAGGATTATGTTGGTGTCTGGAAGGTTCATCACATAAACATCCTGTACCAAATCATGCCTACCCAATGTAAGCTTCATTCCTGGAATGTACTTGTTACAAGGCATGGTGCTTCCACCTGCTACCTCCACCTTGAATCCTTCAAATTCAACCGTTGGTATATGCCTCCTCTATAGCAATGTTGAGTCAATGAAGTTGTGAGAGGCTCCCCCATCAATCAACACTGACACCTTTTACCCCTGCAAGACTCCTCTCATTCTGAAGGTGTTGTAATTGGGCACCCCACTGATGGATGCCAAAGTAGCCCTCTCTTCTGTCGTATTGTCCTGACCTGTAGCCTCCTCCTTTGCAATTTCGGTGGTGTCTACCTCTATGTTCTGGATGTGGCCGAAATCCTCATCCTCTTCATTGTCTGATGTCACCTCTATGTAATGCACTTGGCCACAGCCCATGCATTTGTGGGATGGGTTCCATGGCTCTTTGCATGTGTAGCATAGTTGCTTCCCCCTTAGTTCTCTTCTAGTATTCTCGTCCATCCTACCTCTTCCCCTGTCAAACCCCCTTGGGTCACGCCCTTCTGAGTTCACCGGAGGTCTCTGGTCTCTTCCTCCAGTGTTAAGAGGTGGTCTAGGCACAAATTTCGGCTTTGCAGCTGGTCCTAGGTCTCTCATCCTCCAGATAGCATCCTGTAGGTTGGTAGGCTTAAAAGCCTTTACCCAAACCTTCAGTGAAGAGCATCATGAGCCTAGACTGTGACACGTCCTGCACCATGACTGCTAGTCTCTAGAATTCTTAAATATATATCTCAGGTGCTCTTATCTGTCTGAGTTGTGTGAGCTCCCGGAAATGTAGCTCAGGATCCCCCTGGTCGAACCTGTCAATGAGCCTCTGAGTGAACTCTGTGTATGCCACTATCTGATTGTGGCCAAGTGTGGTCAATCCATGATATCACCGATCATGAGCTTTGCCATCCAAGTACATGGTGGCAAACTGTAATGTCCCATTTCCCCTAGGCAGACAGAATACCGTGGTGGTTTACCCAATTTCTCGTAAACCATTAGACGGACAAGCTAGGGAAATGATATTGGTAAAGTCACTTTTGAATTATAACGTGAAACTTAGGAAAAGTGAGTTTATTAATATTAAACCCCTCTTTGAGGGTATTTCTCTCCAATTATTAATTAAATGAATATTTAATGGAGGAAAAGAAAAAAGTGAAAGACAAAAAGGACGGTGGAGGGTTGGAGAGGCATTATGGACTAATCATTTTGAAAATTGAGTTTTGGGAGAAGAGCTCGGTGAGCAACGAGGGTTTCAGCTGGAAACCCATTTCGGCACTCGGATTCGGCAGTGAAACTATCTGTCCTAGCCGGGAGATTGGAGGAGCCATTCTGGTTTCTCATTTGCAGAGATTTGGCATTGTGATTCGAAGAACTTCGTTGAAGAAGTATTTCATTTGCAGGTTTGGGAAGAATTTTGAAGAGTTTGAAGGTTAATCGAACCATATTTTGGAGGCTAGGAGTTTCACTCATAAAGGGGCGAGCTTCTTCAGTCCGGAAACAATTTCCCTGTGGGTTGAATTCCTTCTTGGTGGCTGAGTCGTGCCTAGCCAGAAGCGCACCACCTTTTACTTTGATCTGGTCATTGGGGGCGAGTTATTTGCTGAAGAGGGCGCACCTCTTGGACACTATACGCAGAGTACGAGATAAACCCATTGCTGTCTGAGGGTCGTAGTGTTTCCTTGCTACAGGAAGGTCGAGTTACTCTCTGCAAAGGGCCCAATCCTCTAGAAATCCGAGTTCTGTAATTCGGTGAACATTTGTTGAACCAAAGGCGAGTTTGGGTGTGTCTTCAAGGCTGCGTGTGGTTCAGGTGCTGCGTGGAGTGCAAGGGCAAAGGGGTTGGGAGTTTGACCTCTGCTGGATGAGTGTTATACTACTGTGTGATGATTGTTGGATCGTTCCTATCAGCTGGAGGTGCAGATAACCACAGGGTCGTCCCCTCTTTATCAGCTTGTGTGATCAGCTCTGATATTCCTTCTATTGATGTGTGTTAAGCGGAGGCGCCAAATTCCATATATCAGTCGATTGTCCTCATCTTGAGAGGTATTTTATTCAATTTTGATAAGAATAAACTCAGCCATTGCCATTTCATTAAATCAGTGTGAGTTTGGTTATTTTTGGCTCTTTTAAATGTGATTATATGCATCATTATTTTGTGGGTTTTGCTCAATATTAAAATACTACCATTGGCACTTCATTGGGGAGGTATAAGGCGTTAGAAACCCAATCAATCAGCAAACCAAACCAAGAAACATACCGCTGTTCATTGAAATTTCACCTACAGCCATCATTTACAGAAGTTCGCAAAGTGTTTGACGAAAGTCCAACACCAGACTAAAGGAGCTTTTTCCACTTTTACAACTTAGAATATTTCACAAACTTGATGGCCTCCATCTCCCTCATAGGGTTAAGCTGCAGGTATGTGTCTAGTTTCTGTACCCACGCCTATGCAGTTATCTTGGTTGATCCATCGAAGTAGGGGATTTCCATCTTCCCAGCCCTACGCTCAAACTCATAGTTGCTCCTGTGGTTCGGCGTAGGTTTGCTTCTGAATTTGAGTTGACAATACTGATCTAGGGTCATCTACCTCTGAACTGTCATACTCAAATCGTTGTACTCCCTGGAACATTGCACCATTTGCTCAACAAAGTTATCTATGGGTTCACGTTGTGTGGGTTCATCTGTGAACGTGGGCAAGTACGGTCTAGGAGTAGCCCTGCTACCTGCCTGTCCATGTGGTGCTCCCCCTCCATGGCTCCCCTCAGACTGATGATAGGAAATATGCTCTGGATGATACATGTTCCCTCCATGAGATCCACTCGTTTCCCTGTTGTCATACACCTCTGGACCTTTCCCCTTGTGACTCATTTCCATCAACAGTGTTGCTATCTTGTCTAGTTTTCATCTACCTTCCTCAAGGTCTCAGATATTTCGGCCTGCCCCCTACAGTTTGTCTCCTGGTTCTCCTATATGTGGCTGACCAATTTACTTTCTGTCTGGTTTATTGACTTACAGAACTCCTGTGCTAAGAATGCCAAGCCCTGTGGCTCAATGTCATCACCTGAACCCTCCATTTTGGCTTCTGTCTCACTTGTTTGTTTCTTCCTTCGGCCCATATAAATACCACTGAATTTCTGAATGCACTAATCCTCACAAGATGGGAGGATCGGAGCTCTGATACCACTGTAATGTTCCCAAGCCAATTTTTCGCTTGGGAACACTAGCTAACCCCTGATTTAACTGTTTGATTGTTTGTATATGCAAGTTGGCCTCTCAAATTTCGGCCTTAGGGTTATATTCAGTTATTCAACAC
>JASDQU010104030.1:137449-151475 GCA_032191745.1 Picea mariana
GTATTCATTGTCTTTGCAGGACCTTTCTTGGTGGACAGATTTGGAAGAACAAGCCTAGCTAGGGCTTCCTTGGGGTTTGAAGCCCATAGGTTGGAAACCATGGCCCACACACTGAATGATGATGGTAGCCTTTGGAGTCCAAAGAGATACCTTTGGAGGATCTATCCTAGCCCATTTCCATCCCAACGTTTTTCCCCTGAAGCCAAAACGTCACACTTGAGGAGATTGACGTCACCCTAGGGCTAGGGTTTCGATGGTGGAGTTATTGATGATGGACACTTGGCATGTTTTCATGGGAGAAGGCATGGCTTGGACGAGGAAACCCCATCACATGAGAGGGAAGCCCTAGAAGGCCCAACGACTTCCATCCTCAACTCCAACGACTTAAAAAAAAAGTGTCAAAACGTCACCCTTTAGAGGGATGACGTCACATAAGGGTTTCTTTTGTGCAAATTTTTTAATTAAAGTCAAATTACTTTTGTAAAGGGGCAAAGTAAGGGTCGTTGACCCCTTACTTTGTGGTTTACCCTAAAGTTAAGTGGACAAACACTTTTAGGAAGAATTGTATAAATAAGGATCATTTCTATTTCATTTTTATCATAACTCTCCCATCTTGGAGAGGATACTTGGCAGAAATTTGCACCCTATTTGGGCAATTTTGTCTATCTCTCTTGCTACCATCTCTTGCTATGGTTTGCTTTGGCTATTGGATGAAGAAGTAAGGCGCTATCTTTCTTGGAGGCTATTTCTTGCTTTTATGGTGAATTTTCTTGATTAAAAGGAGTTTATCTTGTTAATGCTTGGACTAAGTAAGGAATCTTTCATATTATTGCTTCTTTTCTTGGTCACAAGGTTAATTTGCTAAGATTTTGGGGAGTATAAGGACATACAACCCAACTAAGCCCATCATATTTGTCTTGGAATAATTTGTTGCATAAAGGAATACTAGGAGTAAAAGGGTTTACACCCTCCTAGGGTTTTCCTTAGCTAGTCTTGTTTGCCTTGGGAAGTAAAAGGGCTTACACCCCCAAGGAAGTAGCACAACTAGATCTTTCATTTTTAAAAGACTCCATAACCCAATAATTAAAGGCACTAATCTCTTGCATTGGGGATATAAAATCATTGCATTGGGATACATAAAATTACAAGATATTGAAATTGTTTAAATTGGACTCTTTTCTACATGCTTAAGGCTTGTCAAGGCCATCTTGTTTCTCCAAGGATTTATGTTGTTGTAATAACTTTAAGCTACGACCTTTAGTGCGCATAAACTAAGCTTTATGCCCACTCTACATTCAACTTGTTTCTCTTCACACTATGGATGAAGCTTGCTACCCCCTCCCACCTAGGGGTAACTAGAGGAGATCATGTCTCATGGCCCACAATGAAGACAATGATCCCAATGATGATGATGATCAATGTTCTCATGGGCAGCAACCCATCATCCCTTCAGATGCCTCACTCCTCATCAATACAGCTCATCACACCCAATCAACATGGTTCATTGGAAGAGGGTGGTCCAGTGCATTATGTGGTACATTAGTCCTTGTTTCATATAAAGTGTCATATTTAATGCATTTGGCATGTGAGTGAGAATCATGGGTTGAAGTTGGATAATGGATCATAAGCTCAAGAAGTTATTCTTTTTGCCTTGTTTCACCTTGGTGGCCATCATTAGTGTCCTAGTCCCGTGTTGTCACTCTTGCGGAACAGGGGTACTACTGGGGGGCTTTGATAAAGGTAACATACCATTCCCCCCCATACTTAACATCTTTCATCCTAGGGCTTTCCGGAGTGTGATAAACTTCGGTATGGTTGTTACATGTACGCCAAACAGGCTCGTGGTTCTTTCTTCCATGAGAATGTAATGTCCCCACTTGGGGACATCATCACATTGCAGAGGTCTATGATGACCAGAGTAGCCAGATGGATGGTATAGCGAGTACAGGGATTATTGAGAGGCATTTTGGTGTCTGGCTTGCATCGCTCATCCCATTTCATCATTATGATCCATTCCGCACAGGTTGGCCTTGGTTTCATTGCATTCCGACGATTTCCATGATTTTGAGTATTTTGAGTTATAAGTTAATTAAACTCACTGAAGAGGTCATTTTGGGCACATTACTTGGAGGAACCTCTTAGTGTAATAGCTCGTTGGAATCGGGAGGAGCAACACTACAGGATGGGATGGTGAGAAGTGACTTTCAGTGGCCAGGGAAGCCACAAGGAGAGATAAGGCGCTTTTCAGAGGTAAAAAGGTTAATTAATTAATTAAAGTGATTTAATTAATTAATTAAATATTAATAAAATGAAAGTCACTTTGGAGGAAGAAGGTGAGCAAGAAGTATAAAGGAAAGGCAAGGGCCTCTATTCATGCATTCATGTCTGTCTATCATTTTGATATCTGGCTTCTAGCTAGAGGGCCCATCTCTTGGGGGTTTTGAGGGTTTTGACTCAACAAACCCTAGAGGACAATTCGGTGGTGAAAGATTCCACCTAGCTTGTCCCAAGCTTGGTCTCAGAGATGCAATACTCTCCCACACCATTCTAGTTCCAGATCTACTCAGTTGCAGGAGGATTCTACATCAGTTACAGGTGCAGAAAGAGAGAGGGTGCACCAGTTGTGGGTTTCCAGCAAGAGGGGTGCACCATCCATTGAGGGAGGATTCGTTCTAGCTGAGGAGAAGAGCTTTTGGGAATTCCAGGTATTGGGTTTTCCTTGCAGGTACCATAGCGCCATTATTGGATGTTTTCAGAGGTATTCTTATGGTGGATTGAATTGCATTGAGAGAGGGACGATTTCCCTAAGAGGAGGGCACACCATTCTTTGGAGGGTGGCTAGATCTAAGGGTCTAGAAGGTATTTGGCCTTAGGTATTGTGCCTCCAAGGACACACCAAGTGGGTTGGAGACTTCTCCACGCTTGTAGGTGTGTATAAGGACGGCAACAAGTACGTTGCAGAGAGTTTTGACTACTATGTTCTTGGTTGGATCTCCCATCAAAGATCAACATACATGCTTCCTCACACAAGTATACAAACCTATGTATGCTTTTTTATTTTACAATGGGGGCATGTAAATTTAGTGGTTCCACCCCCTTTGCCTCCCTCAAGATTTGTCACATACTTCCACAAGGGTGGTAAATGGTTTTTTATTTTATCTTCGTCGTCACTTTCACCTTCATCCCCTTCTATTTGTTCCTCCTCTCCATAGAATTGATCAACATGAGCATTCTCATTCTCGTATTCTTGTGGTTCCCCGTCAACACCATTCAAATAAAAAACGCAAGCATACAACAAATACCAATTGTTGCCCCCCTAGTTGCACCAGGCAAGACTGACAATGATCCACAAAGATTGAACAAGTCATCTGTTCAAAATCAGAGTTCAGAAGTCCAATCGAGTCTTATGACCCCTTCAAATTCTTTCTTCTTCTTCTTCTTTAATGCATGATCCATACCCCCATGGGGGGAATTGTAATAAAATGAGTTAGCATGATGCCTCTCTTATGTAAAAGGCTTATCCCCCTAAGACTTGATCATCGGTGCATACTCTAGAGTGTTTTTTTTCACTTGTTAATTATATCTTGCTCTTCGGCGAGTTATAATTTCTATGTTTTTTCACTCACTACCTCCAAAGCTGGAGTGTGTACTAATGGTTAGGCCTTAGTGTGTGTTTCCTGAGTCTAGTGTCTAATGTATATTACCATGCTAGTCATTTATATAGAGTCTTATGGACATGCATTATGTCCCTCTAGAATTTTTAATTATTTTTAATAAGTCGTAAAATTTCCCGCAAAACGGGATTTTTACCTTGTAATTTGATGTAATAATAAAAAAGTGGTACTAGGAGGCATTATATGCCTTGGGGGGTGTCGTTTTCTAAGCCAAAATACCCCTTGTACCCTTGTACCCCCTTTTTGAGATAAATTGTTGACTTATTCTCATTAAAAAGTCAATTATAATCTAAAAAGGTGGATAAAAGACAAATAAATCAACATTCCTATATTTAAGGAAACATGTTAGGGACATGTTTTGAGTTATCTCTCTCTCTCTCTCTCTCTCTCTCTCTCTCTCTCTCTCTCTCTGTGTGTGTGTGTGTGTGTGTGTGTGTGTGTGTGATCATTGCAACTTAGTGGCACTTGAGGCAAGTTGAGGAGAGTCATGAGTGAGTTGAGGTTAAGTGTGATCACTTGATGGAGATCCGAAGAAATCCATGTGCACCTCTTGAGAGATGTGGTGCATTTAGAGAGAGGGACGTCAATCCAAAGGAAGGTCGTTGCCTCTCCTTGGCAAGGTGTCACCTCCTCTCCTCTCTTACTTGACCTGTGGCGAGTTCTCTTAAGTTTGATGAGAGGTGGAAGCAATCAACCCATCCATTTCCCTCACCCACATTGGGATGTGCGCCCTCTTCATTGGGATCTACATCCTGTTATCGCACAGTTTGTAGCAAGGATAAAAGACTTGAGGCTTGAAGGCCAAACTGGCGTAACAGGAACCAATCCCACCCAATGTCACCACAATGGGATGGTTCTTTCTCTTTAGGGAGGTGAGGCCCAGGGGAGACATCCTCGGTGACCTGGGGTTTTGAGGAGGCAAGAGGATTAAAGGACAAGGATAGATTCCCCCCTCACAAGTCACCACCAAGCAGATAGTCCCGACTAAACAGCCAATAATAAAGTAAAACCCCCAAAGGTATACCTGCCTAAGACAAAGCAACAGCAAACGATATATGCAAGCTAATTCAATGGGTTAGTACTTCATATAAATGGATGAACATATAAGCAATTTTAGCAATAAATGTTGACGAAGTCAATGTTTATAATGAAGATTGTCAATTCACCAATAAATACTGGAACAATATGGCATTCAAAGTAATAAATCAACACTTCATTTAATTTATGCCCTTAATCATCATTCAATTGCTTATAAAACAAAACGTTTACTGCACAAAGGTGTTAATAGCAGGGTATGACGGCAGCATATAGGGTTAGAGAGTTAGTTCTAGGCTAGGGTTAGTGAAGTTAGGGTTTTGATTCAAGAGTTTGAGAGTAGTTTTGATCAGGTTAACTTCAATGCATGAGGTCTTAGGATCAGTGCCTTAGGGATAAATGGAGTCAATATTGAAGGACGCAAGAGCTGAAGGAGACAAAAGTCAAAACGGCGAAGGACTAGAGGGAGAGGCTTTGAGGTGTTGCTAAGGCAAGGCCTCAAAGTCAAAACCCTAGGGGAGAGAGGCTCACTTTGGTGTAGATGAACTAGGCCTCAGTGCTCTCTCCTCCTTCCTTAACTCAAATTGCAAAAACGGCTAGCTGAGAAATGAAGCATAAAACCAAGACTAGAGGGTTTGATGAAGCAAGGTRTTGCTACAGCAAAGCCTTTTCAGCAAACCCTAGAGAAAATCGGCCCCAAGTGTAGTAGACCTAGGCTTAAGGCGTCTCTCTCTTCTTAGCTTACAGGAAGTACGRCTAGCAATAAATGAAGAGGGGAAGGGAGTGTAGCAACGACTAGGCTCTCTCCTTCTTCAAATGGCTGAAAACTTTCTCTCAATGGGGACATGAGACAAGGACCTACTTGTGTGCTTGTCACCTAGGGTTTTGTTCAGCAAAATCATAAACATATGCAAGAAATTAAACTACAACCATTCACTCAAGAAGTTTTGCAGAAAAATACTTACAATTTACCAAGAAGAAGCAATGCAAACCCTAGTTGTAACACCTTCCATTAAGAGAAAAGCCAAAATATGCCAAAATACTCCTCCTTCAACAAGTGCGCATCACTAAATCGGCCAATAACCCAAGATAGGGCGCAAATTTCAGACCTCCTTATGGAGTGAGTCAATTGTTATGAAAAAATCAAGGTAAAAATCCCTCATTTATACAGTACCATGACCTAATTTTACATTTTAGGTCATGTAAAAGGCCGACAAGGCCAAAATACCAAATCATACTGTTTTTACATTAAATTGTTAAACTAAAACCCTAATCAAGTTGAAAAGAAGTAATAAGCCCCCTTAAAGGAGACGTCAGCCCCTTCTAGGGAAAATGGGGCATCCTGGAGCAAAACGTTAGCCCTCCTTGGGCTTCTCCATCTTGACCATGATGTCATCCAGCTTCATGGATGTCTTGGGAGGCAGACTAGGCAGCATTGACACGTATGGCAGGTTGGAGAAGCCCAAGGAGGGCTAACGTTTTGCTCCAGGATGCCCCATTTTCCCTAGAAGGGGCTGACGTCTCCTTTAAGGGGGCTTATTACTTATTTTCAGCTTGATTAGGGTTTTAGTTTAACAATTTAATGTAAAAACAGTATGATTTGGTATTTTGGCCTTTTACATGACCTAAAATGTAAAATTAGGTCATGGTACTGTATAAATGAGGGATTTTTACCTTCATTTTTTCATAACGATTGACTCATTCCATAAGGAGGTCTGAAATTTGCGCCCTATCTTGGGTTATTGGATGATTTAGTGATGTGCACTTGTTGAAGGAGGACTATTTTGGCATATTTTGGATTTTCTCTTAATGGAAAGTGTTACAACTAGGGTTTGCATTGCTTCTTCTTGGTAAGTATTTTTCTGCAAAACTTCTTGAACGAATGGTTGTCGTTTAATTTCTTGCATATGTTTATGATTTTGCTGAACAAAACCCTAGGTGACAAGCACACATGTAGGTCCTTGTCTCGTGTCCCCATTGAGAGAAAGTTTTCAGCCATTTGAAGGAGAGAGCCTAGTCGTTGCTACACTCCCTTCCCCTCTTCATTTATTGTTAGTCATACTTCCTGTAATCTAAGAAGAGAGAGACGCCTTAAGCCTAGGTCTACTACACTTAGGGTCGATTTTCTCTAGGGTTTGTTGAAAAGGCCTTGCTGTAGCAACACCTTGCTACATCAAACCCTCTAGTCTTGGTTTTATGCTTCATTTCTCAGCTAGCCGTTTTTGCCATTTGAGTTAAGGAAGGAGGAGAGAGCACTGAGGCCTAGTTCATCTACACCAAAGTGAACCTCTCTCCCCTAGGGTTTTGACCTTGAGGCCTTGCCTTAGCAACACCTCAAAGCCTCTCCCTCTAGTCCTTAGCCGTTTTGACTTTTGTCTCCTTCAGCTCTTGCGTCCTTCACTATTGACTCCATTTAACCCTAAGGCACTAATCCTAAGACCTCATGCATTGAAGTTAACCTGATCAAAACTACTCTCAAACTCTTGAATCAAAACCCTAACTTCACTAACCCTAGCCTAAACTAACCTTCTAACCCTATATGCTATCGTCATCTTTAGCCATAATATCATTGGTGCAGCAAAACGTTTTACTTTATAAGCAATTGAATGGTGATTAAAGGCATAAATTAAATGAAGTATTTATTTATTACATTGAATGCCATATTGCTCCAGCATTTATTGGTGAAGTGACATAATTTTCATTGCTATTTATAAACATTGACTTCGTCAATATTTATTGTCAAATTGCTTATATGTTTATCAGATAATCATTAAATTTACATGAAGTACTAACCCATTGATCAAAGCTTGCATATATCAGTTTATTGTTGCTTTGTCTCAGGCAGGTGTATCTCTTTGGGAGGTTTTACTTTATCATTGGCCTTTGGCCGGACTATCTGCTCGGTGGTGACTTGTGAGGGGGGAATAACTACTTTATCTTGTAATCCTTTGCCTCCTCAGAACCCCAGGTCACCGGGGACATCTCCCCTGGGCCCTACCACCCTAAATAGAAAGAACCATCCGATTGTGGTGACATTGGGTGGGACTGGTTCCTGTTACGCCAATTTGGCCTTCAAACCTCAAGCCTTTTATCCTTGCTACAAACTGTGCAATAAGACATCCCTCTTGTTTATTTAATCAAGCACTCTATCCCTCATTTGGTTAATGAGAATTTGGGAGAAGCTTGTTGTTGTACTATCATTGTAACATTTTCTGCTATTGGAATAAAAGGCTTTGGAGGTCAAAGGTGCCTTGTGCTTGTTAAGGTTTAAGCTATTATTAGGTTTCTTTTCAATTTACTAGATAATCATAGCATAGATAGGATCACTGAGAGAAACACAATCACAAGATACACAGCATATATCCTGGGAAACCCTCATGGGGAAGAAAACCCAGCAAAAACTTCCTTAATATAGATAGCCAATACAATGCCAAGACAATAAACCAAACACTAGAGAATATCCTCCACTGAGCAATACGTCTCTCTCTCTTTCTTCTTCCGGCAACTGGCAACTACAGCATCCTTCAAACTTGCGCACTAGATGAGTGAGTTGAGTTAGTGTAATAATGAGGCGTTGGCTTCCTTTATTTATACAAACTGGCAGGTTCTGAAAAGGTGTCTCTTCACTGGGCAGGGCCGACTTGTCTTCTTAGTGGTTAAAACCACTTTAATTAGCTTGGGGGTCGACTTCTCAATTTGCATAATACAATTAGGGTTTGACCAATCTGCAAAAGGGGATTTGGTCAATTACAATGCCCGACATGATCAATCCACAAAAGGGGATTTGATCTATACATAAATGACTCAAATAATGATAATAATAAGTAGAATACTCTTTGCAGTTCCAATATTTCAACACTCCCCCTTAACAAAAAGGGTATTCTACAACATCATGAGGAGAGAGAGAGAGGGCAGCAACATCAACAGCTTCTAGAACACTAATTGGCATATTTATAAATCATCAGAAGTTTTTACTCATCATCATCGTTCACGACATGGAGCTGGGGTAGCATCATCATCCTCATCAGCATGAGGCTAAGGTAACATCATCATCACCTTTAGCATGAGGCTAAAGTAACATCATCATCTTCTTTAGCATGAGGCTAAAGTAATATCATCAATATCTTTAGCATGAGGCTAAAGTAAAATCATCATCTTCTTTAGCATGAAGCTGAAGTGGCATCATCATCATCATTTGCATCAACATGAATTAGTATAACACTAATACATCATCATCAATAACAGCACAAGGCTGATACAATATCAACTACAACAATATCACAACACAAAGGCTGGAGCATCATCAACAACAACAACAACATTACAGCACGAAGGCTGGAGTATCATCAACATCAGCACTAGGCTGGAAATCTTTAGCACGAAGCTAGAATCTCAACAACATCAGCACAAGGTTGGAAATCTTCAGCACGAGGCTGGCATCTCAACAACATCAACACGAAGCTGAAAATCTTCAGCACTAGGTTGGCATCACAGCACGAGGCTGGCATCACAACAACGTCAGTACAAAGTTGGAAATATTCGGCACTAGGCTGGCATCACAGCACGAGGTTGGCATTACAACAACATCAGCACGAAGCTGAAAATCTTCAGCACTAGGCTTGCATCACAGCACGAGGTTGGCATCACAACCATGAAGACAACCAGAACAACCATGATTCATATATAGTATGAGATGCAGGGGAGCAATCCCCATATTTAAAATTGAGTGGTAGTTGGTGCATTACATTAGGTCATAGAGACATGTCTACGATAAAAGATAGTTACCTCCATGAAAGAAGAAGAGCTACCTTCAGTATCAGTTATTGAGCCACTCTCAGTTTCAGATGAAGTTGTTGTCATAAGAGGAGCTACTCACAGATTTCAACAGCCATAGTGAGGATGAAGCAGTCATTCTCAGCCTCGGAGCAGCTGCAGGTGTAGAGTCCCAGTTCCATAAGGAACAGTTGCAGAAAGTGGAGAGGATCTCAGGCAGTGAGACAGATAGTGCTTTGCAGAGAGCACATAGAGTTAGCACATGATTGTGCAGATTGAGTTGCAGCTAAGAAAGTGTACCAGATTGGTACAATGTAATGTGAAAATTTGGTTTGAAATTGAAGATAGAAAGACTCAAATCTGCAAGTTGAAGAATGATCTGAAGCAAGCTCCTAGAGCTTGATATGGCAGAACTGACAGTTCCCTGAAGAGCTTGGGCCTTACCAAGAGTAAAGTTCATTCTAACCTTTACCTCAAGGTTATGAATGATGAGACAGTGATGTTATTACTATATATAGATGATGTTGAAATATTGTAACTGCAAAGAGTATTCTACTTATTATTATCATTATTTGAGTCATTTATTTATAAATCAAATCCCCTTTTGTGGATTGATCATGTTGGGCATTGTAATTGACCAAATCCCCTTTTGCAGATTGGTCAAACCCTAATTGTATTATGCAAATTGAGAAGTCGGCCCCCAGGCTAATTAAAGTGGTTTTAACCACTAATAAGACAAGTCGGCCCTGCCCAGTGAAGAGACACCTTTTCAGCACCTGCCAGTTTGTATAAATAAAGGAAGCCAGTGCCTCATTATTACACTCACTCAGCTCACTCATCTAGTGCGCAAGTTTGAAGGAAGCTGCAGTTGCCAGTTGCCAGAAGAAGGAAGAGAGAGAGGTGTATTGCTCAGTGGAGGATATTCTCTAGTGTTTGGTTTATTGTCTTGGCATTGTATTGGCTATCTATATTAAGGAAGTTTTTGTTGGGTTTTCTTCAATAAGTGTCTCGTCATAGTCTTTTCCCTTTTGCTGGGAGAATCCTCTGGACACACATCAGGATTTGTACATCTGCAACATGCTTGATCTGTATAGATCAATCTTGGAAGTCAATAGTAACTTTTCTTCTAGTCTCAAGGAAGAATCCATATCCTAGTCTTTCAGACTGGCTTCCTTCTTTGTCACTGAAACAAGGGAATCTTCCAGAAGATTTCATATCTCCTAGGAGTGTCTGAAGTTACGATCCAGTCTTCTCATGGCATCTGTCTCCCAGTCCTAGGAGATGTCTCTTCATCTGATCCTTTCTGAGATCAGGCTTACTCTCGATTTCTTCTGAGTCTACCAGGACTTCATCATCTCTTACAGGGTATACTTGGTGTGGAATAACAAGTCTAAATATGAAAAGTTGAGTCAAACTTCAAGTGAATTATGCTTCCCGTCAAGGTGACTTCATTAACCTTTGAACAATTCTATTGTGAGTTCTTGTTCTAATATTCGGTCATCTTTGGAGCCTTCTGCTCCTTACAATCAATCTCCATATGAGATACTCTGGATCTCAAAGGAAAACTTCTTCTTCACCTTCTTTGGTACATGAATGTATATGGTAATGTACATAGTCAACTTCATGTCTCATCTAATTTGTTGCCTTCTGCAACCTTCACTATAGCTTCCTCGGGATTATCCCCTGTGACCTGAAACAAGGTCAACAAAACAGCAAGAAAGAATAATACTCTTTTGATAATAGTAAATAAAACAATAGCACGAATAATCTTCACAGTAGCTCCTTTAGAGATTTCATTTGTGACCTGTCTGAAACAAGGATCAAAAGTAAGAAATACAATACGAAATGAGGTCAACACTCTTCTAGTGTTGTGATCAAACATTCCTCCATGGTAACCTGGAATCAACACAAGAAGTTTCTCCTAGAGTAGATGTTAGTTGTATCTGTTACATTAAGCATTTATCTCAATATGCTCACATGCTACCAAGTATAATACTTTTCAAAGACTGCTACCTCAACTATAGTGTTTACTTGTAAAGGGGTAGTTGTCAACTTGTCATGTGCAACTTTGAATCTTATTAACTTAATTAATCAAACCTGGAACCTGGAGTCTTGTCCTCACGAATGAGTGTGTTGCTTTTCATACGAGACTCCTTCACTCAAGATGACAAGTGCTTTCTTCAACTTGTCTTCTATACTAGGACAATATGTTATCTTGACAGAAGGTTGGGTTAGAGAATAAACTCTATGATCTGAACTTTCATCCATCTAATACCTTGACTTTAATTTTGACCAAAGGTTAGTATGATGGTCATAGCTTCAACATGCAACCTAGATCAAAATAATGTCATAACAAATAGATGCATATCAGAATAATCAAACCTGGGTTGCATTGTTCCTCTGAATGTGTTGGATCTTGAGATCCTTCTAGATCTATGGTAAGAGATCCCTTCTCCTGCAACTACCCTTTAAAGTTTAACAGTTTAAACATATGTGAATACATACCTCTGATAGTATTTGCAGGTACTGGCACCATCTGGTAGCAACAGTAATAATTACCAACTCTTAAAAACTTCAAGGGTGACTACAACTGGTACTGTAGTTGATACTTCAACCGATACTACAACTGCAATTGATACAGCAACTGATTCTGAAACTGCAACTGCAACTTCGGGTTTTATGAGGAAACCCTAATTTTTCAAACTTCAAATTTTGAAATTCTAATCCAGGGGATAGATGAGCTGAGCTGAGGCGAGTAAGTTGGTGCAGTCAGATTTTTGAAAATCCAAATTTTACCACTTGAAACTAAGCTTGCAGAAATCTGGACTGGTACTTCTGGTACTGGTTCTAGTTTCCTAGTTTCCTGGTACTTCTGGTTTTCTGGTTTTTTGGTACCAGTGAAAACTAGGGTTTCACTTTCCGGGAGTTCTATCCACTGAAAAGGTATGTTCAAGATGCCAAAAGCTTCACTAGGTTAAGGCGCACTTTTTTCGATGGTTTTTAGGCAAAAATTCTTGTCCAACAAAAAACCCTAATTTTCTTGTACAGCAACAGTGACGTTTTTATTTATCCAGTGAAAGATGTTATCTTCAACTTAGCTCTAATACCATGTTAAGGTTTAAGCTATTATTAGGTTTTTTTTCAATTTACTAGATAACCATACCATAGATAGGATCACTGAGAGAAACACAATCACAAGATACACAGCATTTATCCTGGGAAACCCTCATGGGGAAGAAAACCCAGCAAAAACTTCCTTAATATAGATAGCCAATACAATGCCAAGACAATAAACCAAACACTAAAGAATATCCTCCACTAAGCAATACGCCTCTCTCTCTTCCTTCTTCCGGCAACTAGCAACTGCAGCTTCCTTCAAACGTGTGCACTAGATGAGTGAGCTGAGTGAGTGTAATAATGAGGCATTGGCTTCCTTTATTTATACAAACTAGCAGGTGCTGAAAAGGTCTCTTCACTGGGCAGGACCAACTTGTTTTCTTAGTGGTTAAAACCATTGTTGAATATATCTCCGAAATATCGGATATGGATATGTCGCCGACATTTTCCCCTGGCCGAAACTTTCCCCAAAAATTCTGCGACATATCCGACACTTTGAAAGTGTCCTGACACTTTCATTGTGTCCCGACATTTTGCCAATGTGTCCCGACATTTTCCAATATGTCGGCCTGCTGTGTTTTTTTGCAGTTAAAGTGCGCGAGAATGGGGTTTTAGAGGCTGCGGGTGCCTTTTTTTGGTCATTATTTCATTTGTGAAGTGTGAGAGAGCTAGAGAGGTGTGAAGAAAGCCATTGTGCATCTATCCAAGGAGGAGAAAGCCAAGGATCTTGCTTCCATTAGCGCCAGCGGAGAGATCAAGATTTCCAAGTATGATAAAAAATGTTTTTCTTTTATTTGTTTGAAGTTTGAACTTGAAGATTTCAACTTTGTTTTTTAAATTTTTAGAGTTAGGCTAGGGTTTTCAATGTGTCGCTTCTTGTTGTTTTTGAATGGAAGATGAGCATGCAGATGATTTGAGGGAGGAGGGGGCAACAGAGGAGGAGGAGGAGGAGGAGGAGGAGGAGGACGATGTTCCACTTCCAGTGGATATAGAGGCTGAGGAGGAGATTGGACTTCTAGTGGATCCAATGCCACCACCACCTCCACGGAGAGCTATACCTGGAGTTGGACTTAGGTCCGTTGGGACTGGGAGGAAACACACTTTTCCTTCCACCTTGTCCCCATCACTTACCACCTCAGATGTAGCATCTGGAGCAGCTAGAGCTTCCACTCCAAGCTCATCTAGAGTACCTCCACGACCACCTACTACTTCCAAAGGAAAATTGGTGCCCTTTACCCGTAAAAGGGCTAGAGAAGCAACAGCACGACAGAGAGGGAATCAATGATTTGAATTTTGGATTCCTATGATCTATCATTTTCATTTTATCATGTACTATTTAGTATCTAGATGCCTCATGATGATTCATCTCATGAGATACATTTATTTTGATCATTTGATGTGATTTTGTATCTACTATCATCCTATCA
>JASDQU010104030.1:168649-187375 GCA_032191745.1 Picea mariana
ATCACCACAAAGTGATTTAATACTCACTTTTGCCAAAAGTGACCAAAATTCACTTTAACCAAAGTCAAAGTGAAAATAGACAAAAGTACTAGGTACAAAGTGTCTAATCCTTCCCACATGTGCTAAGGAGGACAAAAGCACATGGGGAACACCTCCCAAGGTACAAATCTCAACATTGGGAAATGCCAAGGAAAAGTCGCCCTTAATGTGCATGTGATCCACCAGTTTGCACAAGCTGGATTTCCTGAAGAGCCGCCAGAGAATGAGCAAGAAATGCTCATGTATGCAGATTTCGGTGATTCAGCAGGCCTTAAAAGGGCCCCCTTTTTCCGCATTTCCACTATTGTAATAAATGTCCCAAGTATGAGAAATTGTAAAAGGCTATTGGCCACCCTTGATCTGGGAGTGGGCACATACTCCGGAGTGTTTTTTTTACTTGTTAATTATTTTTTTTGTTTGCTTTAGTGAGCTTACGCTTACCTTAATGAGCGATTAAATAATTTCTAAGTTTTTTCACTCAGAAAAAGACTTGCTCCAAAGCCGTAGTATGTGTTGACAAGCAGGTCTTGGCATGGAAAATCCAATGTCTAGTGTCAGAATGTATGTAAGCTCATACTAGAACATAGTGTCCGAGTCATTTGGAAATTGCGGCTAACTCTGATAGGTTTTTTTTAAGTTTTTAGTGAGTTAATTAAATTCCTAAAAACATGGAATTTTTTTATTCGAAGTCAATAAATGTAAAAATATGGCATCAAACTTTGTTAGATGCCATGTTTGCAGTCGCTTTCCAGTCCGTAGTACGATGTAAACCCATATTTCCTATCTTTCGAGACTAAAGAGTGATTATTCTCACTAAAAAAGTCAATTTTACTCGAAAAATACGGAAACGGGGTATTTAATTGGGTTTCCTAAATTTTAGAAAAGTTGGAAAACGTGTTTTAGAGATAAATTTTTGTGTCTTTAGTCAACTCAAAGCTAAATATGAGTTAACTATTGATGAGGTCGATCTACTTAGATGATTTGGAGTTAGGGAGGAGTTTCCAACTAAGAAACTCGACTCCCATCCTAAGTGGCGCAAACCCTAACCCTAGCGCATCTATTTAGGGACCCACACCTCACTCTTACTCTCTCTCAGTTTACTCACTCACCACTCCCACTCACTCCTAGTATACTCCCCTTCATCTACCTACGCTCCCACTTAACTACACACTACCTACCCTTCACTCCCACGCATCTCCTCCTCATCTAGTACGCCACTCCCTCATACCCATGCATTACCTACTCTAAAACCCTAACCCTAACGCATGCATATGCCTAGGGATCTCCACCTCCATCTCTATGTAAGAGAGGTCGACCTCTCTCATTAAGTTAGCGAAGTCTGGGGTGAAGAGAGTCTGTAATACTTTGTAAGCATTTGAATAAAGAAGACTTTGGAGCTCTATTGTTGTGGATGCTATGTGTGGATGCTATGTGTGGATGCTTGGATCTAGTGTTATTTGTATGAGGTAATCTGTATCTTGTTCTTTAATCTTGTGTATCTATTTGCAAAGGCTTAGAAGGTATGCTATCATACAATAGGATAAGATAAATCTAGTTTGATTCATCTTGTTTCTTCCTTATAAATCATAGACTTTTATATTGCATGCTACGTTTTCGATTAAACTAACATGCATGTTTGAGCTTTGTTTTGTGTAGGGAAGACCTTTTTTAACAAATATTTGCAGGATTGAAGTACATTGTTGCAGGTTTCTCAAGCTTGGAGGATTGATAGGTTGTTGTTTCAACCATCATTGTCCAAGATCTTCAAAGGATTGAGCTCCCTCTACTCTTCATCAAAGGACCCCATCGCCCATAAACTTTCAATGCTTGAAAGAAAAAGGATTCTTCTTCTCCCTCTCATTTCTCTTTAAAATTATTTGGTTACTTTCATTGCATGTTGAAGAATTTAATTCTAAATCAGAAGTTTGAATTAGTTTCCTTTACATGCAAAGTTTCTAGATCTTGTTAGAATTTTTTCAATTTAAAGAAGTAGATATAGGGCATTTTCTAGCTCCTTTTCCCAGATTTGAAGCTAGTTAAGTGCTTTGTGTTTTGAGTTCAAAATCAAGCTAACTAACTGCCTTATGTTTTCTGTTTTAGGACAGCGAACAGAAACAGTTAGAAGAGCCTAAGTTTAGTCCATGCAAACTGTCCAAAAGTCCAAAAAAAAATTCATTTTTGCCTTAGAAAATTTTCGGAAAAAAATTTTATAATTTTTTTTTTTTAAGTTTTAGAATTATTTCCTATCATTTTCTAATTCAATCTGTTGCCTGTTTTGTTGCAGCAAGTGCAGATCCAAAAGGAGATTCCGCTCATTTTGGGCAAAATTCAAGTTTTGGAGGACCCTGGGGGGTTGCAACTTCGCCAAAAAAACAAAGTTTTTCTGTTCTATCTTCTCTCTCTTGTAGTCTTTTCATTGATCCATTATAAGGATCCCTCTTCTTTCAAAGGGGCTAAAAGCTCAAAAGAACTCTAAAGTTCTTCGTTGTAATACCTGATAAAAGCGGGCCTTTGCCCAGTTTTCTTCATCCCCTTAAGGGGGATTTGCGTTGTGGTGGCTTGTTTGTTTGTCGTTTTAAGTTGTGCATGCCTAAATCTATTAATCAATCACACAAATCAAGCGAATCAAACACACTACAAACACTCTAACTATATGCATGTTCAAGTTAACTCTAATTTTTCATGCATCTTGCTAAGTTTCATTTTAAGTTGTGCATGCCTAAATCTATTAATCAATCACACAAATCAAGCGAATCAAACACACTACAAACACTCTAACTATATGCATGTTCAAGTTAACTCTAATTTTTCATGCATCTTGCTAAGTTTCAAGTAAATTCCCTTTTTTTTTTAGTTAGTTTGCAACAATAATTCTGAAGCAATGTCTTGGGGATCCCTCTTTCAATTAAAAAGCAGGATATTTAAAAAACTTAAGTGTTGCAAATCTCTTTTCTAAAGTATTTTTTACAAGTTGCCTCAATTACAAAGCAGGGTATGATCTATCTTTTCAAAGTRATTGAACCTTGCTAGTTTAATAGGGCAATCCATTAAGATTGTAAGTTCACTGGGAGGAAAGGGCCTGAAAGCGATCTGCGAAGTAAGAYGGTTAGCCGTGTTGGACATCCAGCGCTTTCAGTGAGTTTACTGGTGAAACCATTGGGTTTCCGTAAATTCTCAGTAGTCCAAGCAAAGAATGAACTTCTTAATGGGCCAAACACTTTCATTAACTAATCACAAAATTAAACTTAATAAAATCTTCGATCTACACTGCCCACGACTCCCTTTAAGGCACTGGTTAAAACATACTATCTGTTGATCTCTGTCTTATGTGAGCAAATTTCACGCATGCTTTAATTGATTTATCTTTTATGTGAGTAGTTACATTTTATGCATTGTATCTAACTTTATTGTTCAAGTCTTGCAGATCTTGTATCCTTTGGTAATGGACATACATGTTTATGGAATAGTATTTCACTTTACAATCTGATGATTATGTATGCATGCTTATGAACAAGTACTTGGTGATTATGATAAATGCTAAATGTTAGTTTATGTGATTTTATTTCAAGCAATAAAACTCCTAGAATAAAGTTTTCTTTCCTTCTTAGTTTAGAAAGCCTTAGTTTATTTTTATAGGGACTAACCCCCTTGGCTTCGCTAGGAGTTGGCCTAGACGGAGGAGTTGAGGATCAGGTGACAGCACCTTGACTCGAGACTTGCCCCCAAGGACACACCAAGTGAATTGAAGGTTTCTTCCACTATAACCCAGGTGTGTCTCCCTAATCCCTAGTGCGCCCCTCAAGAGGAAATTAAATTCGCCCAGCTCTCCAATTGAATTGAGTATGGATTGGATCCATTGGGAAATGCCAAGGAAAAGTCGCCCTTGATGTGCCCAACAACTTTATGATGGGATCTCTCTCAGATCTCAATCAAGGAAACCAAATTGAACCACTTCTTCCTAGGTAATGCACCCTACCCTGCATAAAACCCTCACCGATGCGCCCCCTTGACAAAATTGATGGCTGAAGTAACTCTGAACTGAATAGAAACTGATGTAGAATGGTGAGGGAGGAATCTTTCACCTCCTTGGCCAAACTTGGATCAGGAAAGGTGGAATCTTTCACCACCAAGCTGATCTCTAGGGTTTGTTCAGTCAAAATCCCCAAGTATCACGGGCTCTCTAGCAAGAAGCTAGATATCAAAATGATAATCAACATAATGAGAGAATAGAGACCCCTATCTCTCTTTTATACCCCTGTTCACCTTTTCGCTCCAAGTGACTTTTACTTTATTTTATTATTCCTTAATTAAATCACTTACTTAATTAGTTAACCATTTTACCTCTAAAAAGTGATTTATCCATCCCTATGGCTTCTTCGGCCACTGAAAGTCACTTCTCATCCTCTTATCCTGTAGTGCTCTTCCTCCTGATTCCGATGAGCTATTACACTAAGAGGTTTCTCCAAGAAATATGCCCAATATGACCTTCTTAGTGAATTTAATTAAAATATGGCCCATAATAACTCAAATTACGGAAATCATCAGAATGCAACGGAACTAAAGCCAAGCTGTCCAGAATGGATCCTGATGATGAAATATGATGAACGATGCAAGTCGGGCCCAATAAAACCCCTCAATATCTCTTGAACTCACTGTCACCCCTGTTTGGCTACTCTGGTAGGCATAACACTCTGTAATGTAATAATGTCCAAAAATGGGAACATTACAGAAGGAACACCACCAATTATGACAATGTGTCCTAAGGTACGAGCACAACCTGACACTGTGAAAGATGTTCTGAAGTCAAACAGTGACAAGGATCATCCAATCAAGGCCCAATGATACTCATCCTTGTCGAATGTGAGATAGTTGCCAATGAGGCTAACAGCTACCAAGCTGCTCTACTTCTGGGTCATCTATAGATGTGTCGAAGTCGAGACAACATGACCTGCTGAAAATAAGAGCAACGATGTCTCTCTTCCCTCAGGACGAAGTGATAACTGAAGAAGATCAAGATGAAAAGAACCAGGTACCATATCCCTGTTGTTGGATGAGGGGGGATGACTACCTCAAAGCAAAAGGCTCAATAATAAGAGATGAGGAGACAAGACATAAGATGACTCAAGACTTTCCTATGTCTCCTCAAACTACCCATCCTAAAGGATTAATGCTCCGGGAATATGACAAACAGGACCCCCATCCAAGCTCACTCTAATGGTAGACACAAAGACTCAGCATGCAAAAGATACACATTCAGATTTTAACCCACGAAAAGCACTAATGGATAGCATTTTTTTCTAGAAAAGAAAGACTCACAAGACACGACCACTGACACTTATGCAAAGACTGAAGTAAATAACTGAAGGAAAAAACACTGCAAGGGAAATGTAGATTGTTTTCCTAAAATCTGGAGAAAATTAACAAGCTAAACTACTGAAATGACAATGCGGAAAAGAAAGAGGACCTACCCAAAAGTTTTACCCCAAAGCTGCCATGATGAAATCATCATACTCAAAGGACCAATGTAACCATGCAGCCAAATGATCAATATGACAGGAAAGATCAACCAAGTCAACCTTCCAGGGGACCAACTATGAAAACTCATATGACCCAAAATTGCCTTGATGTATTTGTTGATGAAGGCATAGTTGAAGGCTGCTAGTTGATTGAAGGTTGTCAGTTGGGATTTAGTACATGGTATTTCAATAGTAAGAAGCGTGAATGCATGAGAGCCAAAAATCCTCGAATCAACCTGTTGAAATACCTCCCTCATTCTGAGCTCGGCGGAGTCATAATGAACTCTGATATCCAAGCTCTGATCAATCATAGGATCCTGCTGAGGGACAAGATCTAGTTGCAAGACCATAGGTAAAGTGCAAGGGACATCATCCTTTGGTGGAACCTGTTATCCAACACTTTTAGGGATAACTAGGAGATCATGTCTCGAGGCCCAAATGTCCTAGACATGGAGTACCTAAAGTCGGATCGACTTTAGCATGGCCCTGGAGGGCCCATCCTTTCTCCCTTACAGAACCTCTACCTTGCCAGCGGTAGCAGCATCCATCACCATCGGCTTGTTCTTGTATTAGAGGTGGTTCTTGCTCCATGAGGTAATGAGTCCGGGTATCATGGTATGTGTCACTCTGATCCTCAAAACCTTTGAATATGTGCATATAATTCCTTTTGTTTCTAACAAATGCTTGGATCTTATACTTGCTCACTTGACCATGTCTGGGGGGCGATGACAGGATGCCCTAGTAAGCCTGTGTTTGTAGGTTTTGGTTTGCCACTGGGAGTATTTCTAAAAAGCCATCATCTGCTCCCATCATGGCATCACTTTTTCATCTTGCTTCCCACTCATATATCCCTTTACACTTGTCCAGGCACTGGATTGACCTATTTTCAGGATTGCACCTTACCTCGTGGGAAGAAGGGGCTAAAGGCCCAGAAGGTAAAAGCAAGCTGACAAAAGATAAAAGCCTAAGAATAAAACCTCGAGATGCTTCGCCTAGGGATCCCCGAGAAAGCAATAAAGGGCTTCTCAGCAAGAAACAAGAGGGACCCGTAAAAAATAATAAAATAAGACCTAGTCAGAGGATAGGGGGTCTCATCACGAGCCAGCCTATTAGGTCCATGGGTACCTAGCAGTATGACATTACCACCAGCTAGTTACCACGCCAGGGTAGTGACTCTTGGTTGCATGGCCAAGGGAAAGGGGGTCTCATCACGAGCCAACCTTCTCATTTCTGTGAAAGTACTTGTGGGTAACACTGTCACCACTGGTCACCATGCCAGGGCAGTGTCCCTTGATTGGCCTCTTGAAGAAAAAGAAATAAAGAATAAAAGGCATGAATGGGCTTGGAAAAAATTGCATCCAAGACAGATGCAGCTCGCCTTCTACAAAGGCACCCACAGGTAAAGCTTTGCACCCTCTCATTGCACCCACTTGCCTGGACATCCCTTATCCACATCACTTACTTGCATGGCTCAGATGAGGTCTCTTCCCAAAACTTTTCTCTTCTAGTGTACACTAGCCCAATAGGACGCCCTGTCACTTTCCCCAAACTTGTATTGCAGGCTTGTATAATGTCTTTGAGCTTTTAACTGGGATAATAAGGGTTTTATGCACATGTTTAATAACATTGATGATGAGATGTGATTGACATTGCTATGATCCCTGTGACTGATGAGCCCATGGAGGGCGTAGTTGTTGATGTGCAGGATCATGCCCAACGGACACGTACCATATTGGACCAGTACACATGGGGAGATGATTAGTTTGAACCTCCATGGGGCTGAAGAGCCCACCAGATGGATGTTGAGACCCCATCAGGGCGCAGTGACAGGACAGATATGGTCAGAGGCTTTGCACCGAAGAAGAGGAGGACGATCCACCAGAGGCACCCTGGCAAAGCTTGACCTAGGGGGGTTGTGCCTCCTCCATTGGAACGTTGACCCTGGAAGGCCCTGGACGTCACCCATGATGATCATGACGTCATCCAGCCTTGTGGACTTCTTGCGAGGTAGATTTGGCAATGTTAGCACGTGTGGCAGGTTGGAGAAGCCCAAGAAGGGCTAACATTTTGCTCCAGGATGCTGCATTTGCCCTAGAAGGGGCTAACGTCACCCTAAAAGGGGCATGACGTCTCTCTTTAGCTTGATTAGGGTGTAATTTTGAACATTTAATGTAAAACAGTATGATTTTTAGTATTTTGGCCTTGTCGGCCTTTTTATGACCTAAAAGTGAAATTAGGTCATGGTATAGTATAAATTGAGGGTTTTTACTCTCATTTTTCATCATCTCTCACTCACCACTTGGTGAAGGTCTGAAATTTGCACCCTCTTTAGGGTTTTGGCTAAAATTTTGAGACGCACCTGTTGAAGGAGACTTTTTATTGGCATTTTGGCATTTATCTTGGTGGAAGGTGTTACAACTAGGGTTTGCTACTTGATTTCTTGGTGGAATGTAAGTAAATTTCTGCAAAACTTCTTAATTGAATGGTTGTAGTTTTACTTCTCTTGCATTTATGGTTATAATTTGTTGATTAAAACCCTAGGAGACAAGCACACATAGAAGGTCCTTGTCTCATGTCCCTATCAAGATTTTTAGCCATTTCATTCGCTGAAGATAGAGCCTTGCCTTAGCAACACTCTACTTTCAGCACTTGTTGAAAAGGATTGAGCCTTGCCTTAGCAACACTCAAATCCATCTTCTCCTATGCTAGCCGTTTTTACTTTTCTAAAGCTAAGAAGGAAAGACGCATCAAGGCCTAGTTCCCCTACACCTTGATGAGTCGATTTTCTAGGGTTTGTTGGTAAAGCCTTGCCATAGCAACATGTTGCCTGCAAAACCTCTTGTCTTAAGTCTTATGCAACCTTTTATGCTAGCCATTTTTGCCATTGAGCTAAGGAAGGAGGAGAGAGCATTGAGGCCTAGTTCCACTACACATAAGTGAGCCTCCCTCCCCTAGGGTTTCATCCTTGAGGACTTGCCTTAGCAACAACTCAAGGTCTAACCTTCTTGTCCTTAGTCTTATTATTTTCACTTGATCCTTCAACTTTTGTGTCCTCTACTTTTGACTCCATGAACCCTAAGGCACTGATCTAAAAGACCTCTTTGTCTTGAGTAAACTTGATCACAATCTCAATCAAACACTTGAAAGCAATTACTAATCTTTCTAACCCTAGCCTAAAGGCTAACCCTACTAACTAATTGTTGTCGTCATCTCTGTTATTAAAACTCATTGTGCAGCTATTGTTTTTCGTATGAGCAATTGAATGGTTATTTAAGGCATTGCTTAAATGAAGTGTTAATTATTACAATTGAATGCCACGTTTTCTTAACATTTATTGAAGAAGTGACATTGTGTATTATTGCTATTTTATAAACATTAACTTCGTCAATATTTATTATTCAATTGCTTATACATATCAGATAGTCATTGATTACATGAAGTACTAACCAAGTGAGTAAGCTTCCATATATCTGTTTCTTGTTGCTTTCTCTCGGGCAGGTGCATCTCTATTTTTTATTATACTTCTCTTTATTGGCTGTTAGCCAGACTATCTGCTCGGTGGTGACTTGTGCGGGGGGAATTTACCTTTATTGTTGCAATCCTTTGCCTTCTCAAAACCCCAGGTCACCGGGGACGTCTCCCCTAGGCCTTACCTCCCTAAACAGAAAGAATCTTCCCATCGAGGTGACATTGGGTGGGATCGGTTCAGTTACGTCAGTTTGCCTCTTTACATCTATCCTTTATCCTTACTACAAACTGTGCAATAACATCTTGGCGTCGCTGCCGGGGAACACTGAGTCAAACCTTACTCAAAGACGACAATTTTTCGGTAAGCCTTGCCTCTAGAAGTCTTTATCTTACAAGCTTACTTGGCGACTCCACTTAGGGTGTTTTCCCTTATCTTTTGATAGTTTCAAGAAAATTATTTGGCAACTCCACTGATGACGAAGCCAACAATGACTTCACAATGGGATCCCGAGAATTACAAGCCTTTAGACATGAGCAAAATCTCGGGATACCCACGACAAATGCCCCCGATAAAAGGAGAATGGCTCCCTAGATTCACTGGTAGAGATGGGGAAAGAGTTGACTTTCATATGGATGAATTTTATTCTTATTTTGGACTACATCTTGTCGATGATGATGTCGAAGATGTAGTGATGAAACTTTTTCCCACCACTCTTCACGGGAGTGCTAAAAAATGGTATGACAATCTCCCCAATGCTAGCATCACAACTATGGAACAATTGGAAGATACCTTTCTCGGAAAATGGGGTAATCAGTTGAAAGACATCTCAGTACTACTAAAAAGATTCGAGCATATAAAACAAACTGAGAATGAAACTCTCAGAGACTTCCAGAGTAGGTTTGAGGGCACACTATGTCAGATTCCTAAAAGCCATCATCCTAAAGACGAGTACATTGTCCATCTCTACACCCATGCACTTTTGGTGCATCTAGGTTTTCCCCTCAGTAAAAAGGGCCCAAGGACACTCAATGAAGCTTAAGTCATGGCTACAAGAATTGAGCAAAACATCTCCTTATACGGGATAAAAGACCTCTTTACCTCAGGTACTCTTAGTATGGAAAGTTTGTTTTCCCTTGAGAACTCCAATGTTAACTTCCAAGAAGAAGGGGAACAAACCATCATTCAGCATAGGACCACTAAAGATATGGCCGAGGAGCTGGAACCTAAGCAAAATGATGAAGTATCAACCTATGCTCCTCCATCTGATGAAGTAATCCACAAACCATTTCATCCTGCACAACAAAAGGACGAGGAGGTTAGTTGCTTTCCTTTTCAGGATTCCAATGACACCTTGTTCCATGATTCAGAAAATGAAGGAGAAATGGAAGCCTTGAACGAAGTGGATATTCCTTTCTGTGCTTTTGAAGACGAAGGGGCAATTCATGAGGATAAAACAATGATGCATGTAGAAGACACCCAAGCCCTCAAAGCTCCTACACAAGAAGAAACAGTAAGTTACCCTCCTCCCCAAAATTTTGACGATTTTCTACTTTATGATTCGGGAAAAGAGGAGGAGATAGATGAGCATATGAGTGTTTTGAATCATCCATGTTATGACACAGATACTGACATAGTTGATAACATTGATGAGTTCATACATGTTGGGAGACGTAGGTGGGATATAGTTGGTTATGATGTGGATCCCATCTATGACATTGAGAGTCATTTCCAAGTGTTGCCTTTACAATCATCACCGCAGATTCTTGACAAGTGGCAACTAGGAGATGAAATTTTTACCAATACTTTTCAAACACCCAAGGAAGACCTAGTACCTTGTTTTCCTGATAGCTTTCAGTCTTTCCTTGAGGATGTTGATGAGTACTCCTCTGAGCACCTGGATTCTTTCCTTGAAGATGATTGTCAACCACCGTTGTGCTCAGGTTTCGATAGAAGTAAGGACCTTCTTGACCTAAAGAAAGATCCTTATGACAACACCCCCAGGCCACCTCCGATTACTTTACTTTGTTGTCTCTAGAGGTGTAGTTGGGGAGTATGTTTTTGATGTTGAGTTTCCTCTGGGGCAAACCCTAGAGTCCAAGGGTTGGTTGAATACTACAAGTTTAAGTCTGTCATCTCAGTTTTTCAACTTTCCCTTAAAAATTTGCCAGTTGTTTGCTAGATCTTTGTCGATCCCTTCCCGAGCTCCAGAGTGTGAACACGTCCTAGGTAGCCAGTTTGCTAACCCTTTGAGTCAATGTTCTAAACCTAGGATTTTTCATGACCCCTTCCTGAAGTGGATTGAGTACTTTCCTCGAAGATTGACTAGCCACGATTGTATCCCTCCCACCGGCCTCCATGAGTTAGACCTTGCGATTTCCGATGATATGATATATGTTCTAACCCATGTCATTTTTGTGCTTGACTTATCACTATTTTGGTTTATGATGAAGCACAAAGGCAGGTATTGTGGGACGTTGTTAGATTGGCTTCACTGGTTGTTTGACTACACCCAACATCCAGCCAACAGGTAAGTACAGGTAAGTAGTTTGCTTTTACATGAACACTTTTGATTGATTTATTNTGGTATCACCACCCCAACTAGTTACTAATGTTTGCTACTGAGATCAAGCAAGTAAACAGCTTATGCCAAAGATGTTGAGGTTCTCATGCGCTCTACGGTGAGCACATGTCCCCGAGTTGGAGCCAGATGTTATCCCCCACTTTTAGGGATAACTAGGAGATCATGTCTCAAGGCCCACAGGGCCTAGACATGGAGTACTGAGAGTCGGATCGACTTTAGCATGGCCCTGGAGGGCCCATCCTTTCTCCATTACAGCGCCTCTACCTTGCCAGCAACAGCAGCATCCATCACCATCGGCTTGTTCTTGTATCAGAGATGTTTCTTGCTCCATGAGGTAATGAGTCCGGGTATCATGGTATGTGTCACTTTGATCCTCAAAACCTTTGAATATGTGCATATAATTCATTTTGTTTCTAACGAATGCTTGGATCTTATACTTGCCCACTTCACCATGTTTGGGAGGGAAGACAGGATGCCCTAGTAAGCCTGTGTCTGTAGGTTTTGGTTTGCCATTGGGGGGATTTCTGAAAAGCCATCGTCCGCTCCCATCATGGCATCACTTTTTCATCTTACTTCCCGCTCATATATCCCTTTACACTTGTCCGGGCACTGGATTGCACCTTACCTCGTGGGAAGAAGGGGCTAAAGGCCCAAAAGGTAAAAGCAAGCTGGCAAAAGATAAAAGCCTAAGAATAAAACCTCGAGATGCTTCACCCAGGGATCCCCGAGAAAGCAATAAAGGACTTCTCAACAAGAAACAAGAGTGACCCGTCAAAAATAATAAAACAAGACCTAGTCAAAGGATAGGGGGTCTCATCACGAGCCAGCCTATTAGGTCCATGGGTACCTAGCAGTATGACATTACCACCAGTTGGTTACCACGCCAGGGTAGTGACTCTCATCACGAGCCAGCCTTCTCCTTTCTGTGAAAGTACTTGTGGGTAACGCTGTCACCATTGGTCACCACGCCAGGGAAGTGTCCCCTTATTAGCCTCTTGAAGAAAAAGCAATAAAGAATTAAAGAATAAAGAATAAAAGGCATGAATGGGATTGGAAAAAATTGCAACCAGGACAAGTGCAGCTCGCCTTCTACAAAGGCACCCACAGGTAAAGCTTTGCACCCTCTCATTGCACCCACTTGCCTGGACATTCCTTATCCACATCACCCACTTGCATGGCTCAGATGAGGTCTCTTCCCGAAACTTTCCTCGTCCACTGGACACTAGCCCAATAGGACACCCTGTCACTTTCCCTAAACTTGTATTACAGGCTTGTATAATGTCTTTGAGCTTTTAACTGGGATAATAAGGGTTTTATTCACATGTTTAATAATATTGATGATGAGATGTGATTGACATTGCTATGATCCCTGTGACTTATGAGCCCATGGAGAGCTTAGTTGTTGATGTGCAGGATCATGCCCGACGGACACGTACCATATTGGACCAGTACACATGGGGAGATGATCAGTTCGAACCTCCATGGGGTTGAAGATCCCACCAGATGGATGTTGAGACCCCATCAGGGGGCAGTGACAGGACAGAGATGGTCAGAGGCTTTTCACCGGAGAAGAGGACGTTCCACAAAAGGCACCCTGGCAGAGCTTGACCTAGGGGGGTTGTGCCTCCTCCATTGGAACGTTGACCCTGGAAGGCCCTGGACGTCACCCATGATGATCATGACGTCATCCAGTCTTGTGGACGTCTTGGGAGGCAGATTTGGCGTTGTTGGCACATGTGGCAGGTTGGAGAAGCCCAAGAAGGGCTAAAGTTTTGCTCCAAGATGCTTCATTTTCCCTAGAAGGGGCTAACATCACCCTAAAAGGAGCATGACGTCTCTCTTTAGCTTGATTAGGGTGTAATTTTGAACATTTAATGTAAAACAGTATGATTTTTAGTATTTTGGCCTTGTGGGCCTTTTCATGACCTAAAAGTGAAATTAGGTCATGGTACAGTATAAATTGAGGGTTTTTACTCTCATTTTTTCATCATCTCTCACTCAACACTTGGTGAGGTCTGAAATTTGCGCCCTCTTTAGGGTTTTGGCTGAAATTATGAGGCGCACCTGTTGAAGGAGACTTTTTATTGGCATTTTGGCATTTATCTTGGTGGAAAGTGTTACAACTAGGGTTTGCTACTTGATATCTTGGTTGAATGTAAGTAAATTTCTGCAAAACTTCTTAATTGAATGGTTGTAGTTTTATTAATCTTGCATTTATGGTTATAATTTGCTAATTAAAACCCTAAGGGACAAGCACACATATAAGGTCCTTGTCTCATGTCCCTATCAAGATTTTTAGCCATTTCATTTGTTGAAGATAGAGCCTTGCCTTAGCAACACTCTACTTTTAGCACTTGTTGAAGAGGATTAAGCCTTGCGTTAGCAACACTCTACTTTTAGCACTTGCTGAAGAGGATTGAGCCTTGCCTTAGCAACACTCAAATCCATCTTCTCCTATGCTGGCCATTTTTACTTTTCTAAAGCTAAGAAGGAAAGACACATCAAGGCCTAGTTCCCCTACACCTTGATGAGTTGATTTTCTAGGGTTTGCTGGTAAAGTCTTGCCATAGCGACACATTGCCTGCAAAACCTCTTGTCTTAAGTTTTATGCAACCTTTTATGCTAGTCGTTTTTTCCATTGAGCTAAGGAAGGAGGAGAGAGCACTGAGGCCTAGTTCCCCTACACCAAAGTGAGCCTCCCTCCCCTAGGGTTTCATCCTTGAGGCCTTGCCTTAACAACACCTCAAGGTCTAACCTTCTTGTCCTTAGTCTTATTATTTTCACATGATCCTTCAACTTTTGTGTCCTATACTTTTGACTCCATTAACCCTAAGGCACTGATCTAAAAGACCTCTTTGTCTTGAGTAAACTTGATCACAATCTCAATCAAACACTTGAAAGCAATTACTAATCTTTCTAACCCTAGCCTAAAGACTAACCCTACTAACTAATTGTTGTCGTCGTCTTTGCTATTAAAACTCATTGTGCAACTATCGTTTTTTCTTATGAGCAATTGAATAGTTATTTAAGGCATCGCTTAAATGAAGTGTCAATTATTACAATTGAATGTCGCGTTTTCTTAACATTTATTGAAGAAGTGACATTGTGTATTATTGTTATTTTATAAACATTGACTTCGTTAATATTTATTATTCAATTGCTTATACATATCAGATAGTCATTGATTACATGAAGTACTAACCAAGTGAGTAAGCTTGCATATATTTGTTTCTTGTTGCTTTGTCTTGGGCAGGTGCATGTCTATTTTTGGTTATACTTCTTTTTATTGGCTGTTAGCCGGACTATCTGCTCGGTGGTGACTTGTGAGGGGGGTAATTTACCTTTATTCTTGCAATCCTTTGCCTTCTCAAAACCCCAAGTCACCGGGGACGTCTCCCCTGGGCCTTACCTCCCTAAACAGAAATAATCTTCTCGTCGAGGTGACATTTGGTGGGATTGGTTCAGTTACGCCAGTTTGCCTCTTTACATCTATCCTTTATCCTTACTACAAATTGTGCGATAACAGAACCAAAGGTGGCTCCTCCTGTTGTAATGGTATCTGATCTAGTTGTCATGAACCACTACTGTGATAGGCAAGGATGAAGCCTCTACTAGGATGGGTACGGATGAGATATCTTGTTGACTGATCTCTACTTGGTTAACTTGTGGCTCCTCCTCTTGAAACTTTTCATACTCTTGAAATTTTTCATCTTGACTAATGGGAGGAGCCAATGAAACTCTTGAGTAATCACATCTTCACCTTCATCTTCTTGGAACTCTGCCTGTGACTCAATTCGTGCAGCTCTTTGCTTCAAATCATCTAAAACTGGGCTATCACCCTCTTGTTCTTCTCTGGGAACTTGATATGGTGCAAGTTGTGGTTCATCTTCAGTAACACAGACTTTTTGCACTTCTGTAACAACCAATGGTTGAAGATCATCGAGTGGAGTTGTCGTCACTGGTTGGTCTGGAACGTGGATCGAAGGGAGTTCAAAGGCTACAAGATAATTTCTTTCTAACTTGATAGCGGCAACTTGCACTTCCTCCATATTTTGAGGGACTCCATTCCTGAGAAAAACACCAAAATTACTATCAAATGCATCAAGATAATAAATCAAAGCAGCATCTTCGTTAGGCCTTACTCTATAAGGAATTTGATTATAAAATTTGGAAAAACGAGTGTTAAATTGGAAAACAGTTTCACTTTCATGCTTCTTAATAATTGAAAAAACTGTGCATAGGAAGAAAAAGTCCTCTGTATTTGCCCATCTCTCAGTCAATTTTTCCTGGAAGGAATCCCATCCATCAATGGAAGCATCAGGAAGGGACTTATACCATGCTTGTGCCTCCCCCTCGAGGGTCGACACAAACATCCACATCAAAATCGCCCACCACTTGCAAAAATTTAGCCAAGTGATCCTCAACTGATTCTCCCCACCTCCCTGCAAACAAAGGTATGCGTTTAAGCCATTTATATGCAAGTAAGTCACGAGGATAATCTGGGAATGCAACAAAACTTAGTGGATCAAAGGCAGAAAATCTCCACCTTATTGTGGCCTTGCAGTTGCATCCATATTGTTAGTCTCGAATTGAAAAAAGCACAACTACTACCCTTCTACTCAGGTCGAGATGGAAATAAAACGAAAGATGAAGATATCAAAGATACACTCACCATAATGCTTGTCGAAAAAGAACTTACCTAAGAACTCACACGCTTACCAACTTCGATTTACCAACTTCAAGAGGAGTTCTTGGTGAAGGAATAGTCTTGTTCCGAGAAAAGGTGTTAGGGCTTCTTCAAGCTCGGAACTAGACCTTGTGAGGAATCAAAACCAAGAGATCTTCTTACATAAGTCCCATGTGGAGTCGTCCCTGTATCCTGTGGAGTCGCCAGGTGATTCAAATAAAATATAGCAAAATTTAAAACTTACTAATGTCATTGTTACCAAGGCTAGCGGTCCCCGCCAATGGTGCCAATTTGTTAGAACAAATTTCCACCCTCTAATTGAGATAATATAACTAATATTTCAGCAATAAAAACTTGGCTAATTCAAGGAGAAAAGCCCCAAATTGTCATGGGCTAGACCCCTCTCCATTTGGGCTAGTGCTTGTAACCACAGGGGGGAGTCCCTAGGCACCCTGGGTACCTTCTTGTTGTCTTTTAGGACTGATTTTCTGCGTTTATTGGCAAAAAACAGTCGCTGATATGTTCGGGACAGCGTTTTAAAACTGTCCAAAACAAGGGGAAAAATCGTTCACTTTTTATTGGAGGGATCCTACAGGGTTAGCACAATAAAAGAGAGAAAGAGATAGAAAAAAAACTGCTCAAAAGATCAACATAAACCATAATGAACAGCAAGGAAAAGATACTAATCTACATGCAAAATTCACAAGATACCATCAAGAAATAAGGTTAGAACAAAACCACAAAATTTCCTTATTGATAGGCTTGCAAGAGGGTTGGTTGCACCACAATTGACAAATCCACAACCGGTACAATGATCACTTTGCCAAAAGAAGAGTAACTAGACTAAGAATGAGAGAAGTATGCTAATTGTTGCAATAATCCGACCAATAACCAATGAAGACCATCCACGATATAGGAGAGGAGTGTGCAGCTATTGGCTCTGGATCATCTAAAATTGGGCTATCACCCTCCTGTTCTTCTCTGGGAACTTGATATGGTGCAAGTTGTGGTTCATCTTCAGTAACACGGACTTCTTGCACTTTTGTAACAACCAATGGTTGAAGATCATCGAGTGGAGTTGCCATCACTGGTTGGTCTGGGACATGGATCGAAAGGATTTCAAAGGCTACAAGATAATTTCTTTCTAACATGATAGCGGCAGCTTGCACTTCCTCCATATTTTGAGGGTCTCCATTCCTGAGAAAAACACGAAAAATACCATCAAATGCATCAAGATAATAAATCAAAGCATCGTCTTCATTAGGCCTTACTCTGTAAGGAATTTGATTGTAAAATTTGGAAAAGCGAGTGATAAATTGGAAAACAATTTCCTTTCATGCTTCTTAATAATTGAAAAAATTGTGCATAGGAAGAAAATGTCCAGTGTATTTTCCCATCTCTCAATGAATTTTTCCTGGAAGGAATCCCATCCACCAATGGAAGCATCAGGTAGAGACTTGTACCATGCTTGTGCCTCCCCCTCGAGGGTCGACACAAACATCCTCATCACCACATCCTCATGTTCCACATCAAAATCGCCCACAAGTCGGAAAAATTTAGCCAAGTGATCCTCAACTGATTCTCCCAACCTCCTTGCAAACAAAGGTATGCGTTTAAGCCATTTATGTGAAGGTAAGTCATAAGGATAATCTGGGAATGCAACAAAACTAGTGGATCGAAGGAAAAAAATCTCCACCTTACTGGTGGCCTCGCAGCTACATCCATATTGTTAGTCTCAAATAGAAAAAAACACAACTACTACCCTACTACTAAGCTCAAGATGGAAATAAAGCGAAAGATGAAGATATCGAAGATACACTCACCATAATGCTCGTCGAAAAAGAACTTACCTAAGAAATCATACACTTACCGACTTCGAGAGGAGTTCTTGGTGAAGGAATAGTCTTGTTCCAAGAAAAGGTGTTAGGGCTTCTTCAAGCTCGAAACTAGACCTTGTGAGGTAATAAAAAACCGAAATATCTTCTTGCATAAGTCCCCTGTGGATTCGCCCATGTATCCTGTGGAGTCGCCCGGCGAGTCAAATAAAATATAGCAAAATTAAAAACTTAACAAGGCTGGCGGTCCCCAGCAACGGCGTCAATTTGTTAGCACAAATTTCCACCCTCCAATTGAGATGATATAACTAATATTTCAGCAATGAAAACTTGGCTAATTCAAGGAGAAAAGCCCCAAATTGTCACGGGCTAGACCCCTCTCCGTTTGGGCTGGTGCTTGCTAACCTCAGGGGGAGTCCCTAGGCACCCTAGGTACCCTGTTGTTGTCTTTTAGGACTGATTTTCTGCGTTTATTGACGAAAAATAGTCGCTGATATGTTCAGGAAGTCAATAAAACTGTCCAAAACAAGGGGAAAAATCATTTAATTTTGCTTGGAGGGATCCTGCAAGGTTAGCACAATAAAAGAGAGAGAGAGAGA